>VXBO01007938.1:155359-198287 GCA_013400135.1 Rhinoptilus africanus
ACCTTACAGTTTTGTTTTCTTTTTTTTTTTTTTTTTTGGTGACAGTCTATTTGCTTCATTGGTAGAGTCCTCTTAAATAATTTTATCACTCCAGATCTGCATCCAGCCTCAGGGCATGCAGTAAAACTTCTGCAATAGAGACACTGTCAGTGCTTTTCAAAAAAGCAAGTGTGACCAATCATGCTTTTTTTTCAGTGCAAAATAATTATGACAATGTAAATTATATCATGTACTCTGTATCACGCTAGCTTGTCAGCCTGTGCGTGTGAGTGAGCTCATTGGTCAAGGAGCTGTTTAGCCTTAAAATCAACAAGAGTTCTATTATGACTCTTCCTTAGAGCAAGTGTTGGTTTGAACATCTACTCAGCCATTGATTGTTATGAAACTTGCAGGAGCTTCGTACCTTGGTACCTTTGTCAGCATATCATTTGGTTTGAACCTAAAAATGGTTGAAGGCAGATGAGCAGACAGGCAAAGGGACTGACAGTCCTCACTTTCTTAGGAATTTAAAACAGCTTTACCAAATTACTTTATGGGCAGTATTTTATTGTGGAGTGTGGTGCTTGTCATACACCAGTTACACGGAGAAGCTTATATAATAGCAGTGTTTATATGAGTGACAGCAAAGAATATTTACATTTTCTGCCATTGCTCCTATAAAAAAGAGAGGCTTATGTAATACTCATCCTCAGAACAAGAAGAGCAATTTAATTTTGAATCTTGTCCTGCTAATAATGAAAATTCTGCAAGTAAAAAATGCTATAGAAAAAGTTAGAAATGAGGATTTGATAGTTATTTCTGTGCAGAAAAAAGAAATCTTTTTTTTCCCCTCTCAGAAAAAGAGAATTAAAGTTGAAGCTTGATAGAGCCAAACGTAACTGCGAGATGATTCTTGTCAGTTCAGTACTTCTTTTGGTTCCTGAACCCTTCAGGAGTGAAGGTCTTGCTTATGCTTCCTCCTCTTCTTTCTCTGTGGTAGTTCAGAATGTTCTGCTGTTGGTTGTATGCTTGCTGCTTCCCAAACTTTTAGGGTGTGACACGTCTCACAACTTGCTAAAAGTTGTCAAGATGTCAGGATTCTCTCTTGGCAGCCTCTACAAACTGTAGTGGAGAAAAAAAAATGCTGGCAACTTCGTGCAGTAACACTTCTTACAGGATTTTCATGGAACCAATGTTTTATGCCAGCTGGTGCTATACGGCTTTATATCTTTGTCATAGAGAAGAGAAGGTGCCACAAAAACAACTGAGATCCTGTCTTTACATGTCGTCTTTAGATGAACAGATAGGTAAAGCAAGGGAATTCAAGTTATGTCATTACTTAAAAAAAAAAAAAGTGACGGGTTCAGTTTAGATGAGGTAATGGGTTACATAAGTGAGAGATGTAATGGAAGCTTGCTTTCTAATTGCCCTGAATGCTGAAGCACTGGGATACTTAAGGAACCATTCCAGTGTTCTTGTTAGTAATTTTTCATCTTAAGTTATTTCTACAATTCCACCAAACTTTAGAAGCGCTTGTTATGTCTTTAGGATTTTCAGTTATACCATGCTTGTTTTCACACCTGAACATTTAAAGGAGGGATTGTTCATCAACAATACACATGGAAGGAAAAAAACACATTTCTTTGAAATACTGCCGTTACTGAGAAGCAGGAATTTAGCTTGGCTTGATAAAGAAAATAATATCAAGAAGATATAGTTTGAAAAAAACTATTCCCTTGCTTATTAATGGGCACCTGCTGTGTTAGCAAGCTGTAATTCATGGTGGTTTAGAAACATGTGGTTTCCTGGCATATTGGTTTGCTAGGTTCAAGGTTTCTAATGTAAGGATACACAGAAGGGCAATTGTTAATGTTTAATGTGGTGTTTTACTGTATGATTGTTATCATCTACTACTTTGTTTGCTGTTCTGTTAGCGTAAGCCTCTAGAAACTATTTCTAAAGTACTGAGGTGGTAGTAAGCCCCCTGTTGCTCACATGTATTTAAAAATCCATCATGTCTTTGTGATGGAACAGAGGCCATTTCATCTTATTACACAGAATTGCTGTGAAACCTAACTTACTGTTGTCTATAATAGCTCTTATGCATTACAGTGTATAATAACTATCATGTTTTTTCCCCATACTCCCTTTTTGTATGTGGAATTGGGTGATTCATAAGTTCTATAGTTTATCTAATGAGCTAAATGTTTTACTGGAGCCTATCTAGAGAAGGGGAAAAAAAAAGTTGTGTTTTTCTTCACTGTACATCGACTAACAGCAAAGCAATGTTGTGTATGCAGCTACTGAAAAGCAGTGTAGTTGTCATGAAAGTGCAAGTCTCTCTTGAGTAGTTTTTATGCTATATCAGTTTATGGCACAACTCACTCACATTCTCCCTGTCATCTTCTATAATGGATTGAGAGAACAAAAATAAATAAAAGGCATCTATAAAGGTTACTCAGCCTCAGTTATCTTCCTTGTTCTTTCCACTGCCCTTTTTTGCCCGTTGCTTCTGAAACATGTAACTTTAAACATGTAACTCTGACTATCTACAGTATCTTATATTAAGTTTTCAAGTGATGTTGAGAACTTTGCACTTTTCCTTCTCAGAGCAGTTCTTCATTAATTTAGTAATTGCTTTTTCCCATGTTACAAATCAATGAAATACGTTTAAACTTTGATAGGTGTTCTTTAAAAAGCCAAATAAAACCACTGAGCAAATAAAGCACTTTGGTTCCATCAGTCAGAGTTTTAACTATATTTTCGTTCTTCTTTCTTTCATGCTTCCCTTTCCACTGTACTGTACTTTTTTACTCAACTGTTTGCACTGAATTCTATTCACATGTGTGTTTGTGAAAAATAGTTGTGCTCAGAAGAGATGTGTTTAGTAATGAAACAGTTTTGAACGGGAATAACTTATAAGGTTTGCTTCATACAGCACTGTGAAATAACCTAGCGTGTATGTGACTGCTGCACCGTTACAGTAACCTGTGAATGCTGAAGGATGGCTTACAGTTCAGTATATTTGGTGCAGCTGTCCCTCTCAATTCAAAATTAATCATGCACTTTGAAAAAGGCCTTATGCAAAGAAGTAATTTTTATTTCCTTTACTACATGTTGAGACTGAAGTAGAAATGAGACTCTGTGGCTCAAATATTTATAGACACCAGAAGTTACCTGCTGACGAAGCAAACATTTCCCATGTCACTTTACCAACTGGTTGGCTCATCACAGAAGCTTTCTTGCTTTTCCTGTTGTCTCCGATCTCCACAGTGTCCTTTTTCTATAATACTTGGTTTGCTTACAGTAAAGTTGGATCTAAATCTTGGGTTTGGATTTTGGAGAGTTGCTTTAGTATCAAACACGTAACACAACCCTGTCTAAGAAAGCTTTGTCCAACTGTAATTTTATTTCCTTTGAATCTCTGTAATACATGACCTCACATACATGTCTCTTTAAGGGTATAGCATTTGATAAGATTAATATCTTTTTCAGTTGCATTAGGATTCTTCAGTACATTTAAACACCAACAAGTTGAAAAAGAGTTACGTGTTTTAGATTTCCTGTAAGTACAGTTTTAAAAAATATTAACGTTAATGTATGCTTTCCAGCTCAGTTGCGAAGATTGCAAGAAGATATTGAGAATCTTCGTGAGGAAAAGGAGAGTGAAATCTCAAGCACTCGCAATGAACTAGTCAGTGCTCAAAATGAGATTCTGTCACTTCAACAAGTAGCAGAAAAAGCAGCATCAGATCGAGATACAGATATTTCTGCGTTGCAAGATGAGCTGCAAACAGTGCGAGCGGAACTCGAACGGTGGCGGAAAGATGCCTCAGATTATGAAAAAGAAATTGTCAGTCTGCAAGCCAGTTTTCAGCTCAGATGTCAGCAGTGTGAGGATCAGCAGAAGGAAGAGGCTACTCGCTTAAAAGGTGCTTGATTATAAGGATGTCGCAAACCAGTGCTAACAGTAGCATCCTTTGCAATCTGATAAATGTCAGTTATTCAAATCACCATTTGTTTGTCTCTCTGTAGACATTTACTGTGTCTATATATACGTATGTATTTATATACATATATCAAGGCTTATAGTGTTAGAAAAGCTGACTTGTGTACTTCCTTAAATATAAGCTTGTCAGTTGTGCCTAAATTAGCTTAGGTACTCTTTGATATTAAAAGCGGACCAACTATAATTCTGCTTAATAAAGATGGAAAACTTCTACTGTTTGAGGTATTGATATTGGCATAGACTTCCGAAAGGATTTGTGTGCCTTCTGTATAACTTAAGCCCATAAATGGGTAGCTTCAATTGAGACACATAACTGTATTTTGTGGCCTAATAAAATTGTCGATACTATGTCATTTTTAACATAAAAATGTTAAAATAAATTTAAAGCTTTATTCTGTACACATAATGTAGAGATATGCAAATATGTTGTGCTGAGCCAGTGTAGGGCTGCTTTTGGGCTCATTCATTTGCATTTCACTTTACCTGTAAGGCACCCACATCTCAGGAGAGCTGCTTGAGAGCTGCTGCTCCAGGCCTATAGCTTCAGCTCTTGGAGAATCTGCTATTAGAGTTCAAAAGCTCATACTGAAACTTTGTACATGTCGCAGAGAAACTGGCATATGTAAAATATGCTTTAAATTCTGAATCAGTTAATCTTTGTGAAGTTACCAGAGAAGCCTCCTTCTAGTTGAGACTCCACTCTCTGTCATTGTATTGCTAAGACCTGTGTAAGACTGATTTTTATCTACTTCACCAGGGACTGATTTATTTCAAAGGTATTGTTTTCACCCTTTGGTTATTGCTTTAAACATTCTGTTCCTTGTAGCAGAGGCATGGTATCTAGTGATTCTAATTGTTTGCTGTTTTGAAGTCTGGAAAATTATTTTCTTCAAATACACTTTTCTGTCATTGTTTCTACAATACTAAAGTAGACACATAAACAGACTGTTTTTACTCCTTTGTGCCTTAGAAAACGCTTGCATAAAAAAAAGACTAGCTTCTTTAATGGCTCACAAACCTCATAACAGTAGAAGATACGATAACGTTTTATAGGTGCTTGTGAGAAAATTCATGTGACATGATTATAATCAAATATATTTGAGATCTACGACCAATACCAGCTTTTCCTCCGTTTATTAGCTAGTGATACTTGAAGCAGTCAGGAAATAATTTTACTCAATTCAATTAAACTTTATTCATTGCAGGTGAACTTGAAAAGTTGAAGGCAGAGTGGAGTGCTCTGGAAGCCGAATGTGTTACACTAAGGAAGGAAAATACTTCACTTACATCTGAACTTCAGCGACAAGAGAAGGAGCTTTCTAGGTAAGGGCACAGTGGATTTGTCTCGGAATGCATCCTAGTAGCTAAAGAGGGGTTTTCTGTTGCCTTTTTCTTCCCCAAAGTGGTATGGAATGTCTAATAGTGTTTTAATAAATGTACTGAAATTTTATTTATATCATAGTAGTGCTCAGAGCACACTTTCATGCCAAATTGTAATACTATGGTATTTTTTCTATTTTGCAAATGCTTCTGTATTACTTATCAGTCATGTTATATTGTCATAAGGTAACCTGACTTATGTTGCTGATCTTAATAAGGACTTGGAAGTGTGCATTGTGCATAACAGTTATCCTTCTATTTAAAAAGATGATAAACCACATAGATTTCATAACCTAAAATTTTCTCAGTGTTCAGAATTGGAAAATGATTCTCAGTATGGTGTCTCTCAGAAGCTTGTCACATTATAAATAGTAATGATGGGCAGTATTCCATGTCATGTTTTGCTTAACACAAAATTGCAAATTACTTTATCACAAGCACTGTAATATCTTCTGTGAGAGATTTTTAGGGTGCAGCAGTGTTTGTATTTCACTCTATTTCTTTTGCTGTTTGAACACATGACATTCTAAAGGCTATCTAAATATTCTGCCTGGAAGTAACTTCCCATCTTATCCCTTCATCTACTATTGCTATGTTGTTTTTACATTCTTCTCCCCATCCCTGCCTTCTAGCAAAGACGGCATTAAGTACCTCAGCCTTTTCCTCATCCTTGGTCACTGCATTACCGGCCCCATCTACTAGAGGACAGAGATTATCCTTAGTCCTCTTTTTATTGCTAATATATTTATAAAATTTTTTTTTATTGTCCTTGACAACAGAAGCCAGGTTTAGTTCTAGTTCTGGTTATTACACTGAAGCTTTTAATGGCTTAATTTAGAGCTTTCTATGATTATTACACAATTCTACTAAACACTTGAAGAATGTACTAACTATTAGCTTATACAACTGGAGTAAGCAAAGAAGCATGTGTGTAAATAAGTAAAATACTTCTAACAGCCTTGGACAGACTTCTCATTGCAAATTTGTTTCAAAATACTTTGGAGTATATAATAAATACTTAGTGCATAATAAAAAATAAAATAAGATACTAAAAAGCATGAATTATAAATTATTTAGATTATATCTTATAATGAATTATACACACTAAGCTGTGCATATGTATTTAAAAGCAAGACTACGATCAGCCTTTTGTGTCCATGCTTTGTGTAGGGAGGCAGCAGTATCTGGACTTCTACGATTGCTCTAAGCTGTTACTTCTTTATTAAATGAAAATAGTGTGTGAAGCTTTGGAGGATGAAAAGTCCTATTAAAAAAATCTCTTGTTTCTTTAAACTTAAAACACATGAGGAATCAATTGGATTCTGTTTTTCAGCTCTCAGAAGCAGAGTTTAGCGCTGACCAGCGATATAAGTGTTCTTGAAATGTCTCGAAAGGAACTTGAAACTCAGATGGGATCTTTGAGAGAAAAACATCAACGGGATGCAGCTAGTCTAAAAAGCCAACTCAGTGAAGCTGAGAGTCAAGCAAAAGATGTTCAGAAAGAGGTAACGTTAAACTTTATTTCTGTTTTGAGAGAATATAATGCCCAATGACTGTCTTTTAAGCTAAAAGAAAAGGAAAACTAAGATTTCTAGAAATTAATGTTTTTCATACTTTTATTGCGAGTACTTTTATGGTAGCTAATAATAGATAAACTGGGCATTAAATCAAAAAATGAAGGTTTCAGATAAAATGATTTGTATGTGCTTTGGGAACTTACTAAAGTTTGCTTTCATGTATTACCTCAGTGAACTTAATTTTAAGCTGTTCAGATAGGTAAATTCTTATTCAGAGTCTTCCTGAACATCATGGTATAGAGTTTCATTAGCTTTTATGAATCAAAATTAATTCTTTTTAGTCAGCATGATCGTCCTAGTTAGCTTTAAACTCTTATTTGACAATGGAACTACACATTCTTTACAAAGGTCTTCAATAATCTTACTGGATGTCTAGGCTGCTGAAGATAATTAGTAAGTACAGAAGGAACAGCTAGCATTTTGAGCGTGTATTTCATCTGCCTGGACTCTAAAGATGATGTCTGGAAGAAACCCACAGTCTCCAACAATTTCTTGATTTCTCTTATGAGCATTTTGAGTGAAGTTTTCCCCAGTCACTGCTTTTAGCTTCTTTTACAGTCCTTTGCCTTGCTTTGTCATTAATTCATCCATGTCACGTTCCTTACCATTTTCAGAATTTGAAAAACCCACTCTTGTTAGTCTGTGGTTTTTTAATCAAATGTATTCGTAAAGATGCCAGATCTCTTAAATTTGTGGTAAAGGCCAGCACTGAAAGTCATTGGTTCTGTCCTTGTTAATCACTGTCACGAGGACTACTAGAAAGCTTGTGGTCTGTAGAAAAAAAATTGAATGTGCGTTTGAAAAAGGAGAAACTGCCTGTACTGTAGGAATATGGGACACATTCATACAATATTATTTGTACTTGACCCACACTGAGAGTTATGGCATGATAGTAATAAGGCATAGTATTTTTTTAATGCCTTTCTTACCCTTATGTTTGAGTTTGCTGTGTGGGAAGAGAGTTTGATTTAATTCATACAGAATGTTGATTTTTGCACTTATTTGATTGGAGTAGGTATTTAAACAAAATCAGGGACAAAATCTTAATTTAGAAAAAAGAAAATCTAAACTGAGATTTTTCTACCCTGCTTTTATGAAAAGTGAGTGCACTGATACAAAGCGAGTTGCTGTAGACAGATGAGAGGAAAGGAAGCCGGGCGCTAAGCAAATGTAAGGCATGTGTTGGGTGTCCAGACTGTTTTCTGCAGACTGTTTTCTCTTTGTCTTTAGTATGAAAGAACACAGACTCTGTTTTCAGAGCTGAAGGCAAAGTACGAGGTGGCTGAACAAGAAAATCAGTCACTCGCAGAAGAACTCAAACAATGTAAAGAAAACCTGAAGCTGCTACAAGAAAAAGGAAACAATGTAAGTCTGTACAAAATATTTGGGGAATTCAAGTTATGACACTGGCAATTCTGTTGATTGAGGTAATATGTAATTGTCAAATAGAAAAGGACAGACTTTAAAAAACAAAAAAGGAAAAAAGAAGACTGTGTACCATATCATATGCAAAATTCCATTCTGATACTACCTGTGCAAATTTGCAGGTCATTGCACTGTTAATTTTATGTGTGCAAGTTAAATTCCCAGCTGTGTGACAGTTTTAAGGATAGCCTTAGAATCATAGAATGTGTTAGGTTGGAAGGGACCTTTAAAGGTCATCTAGTCCAACCCCCCTGCAGTGAGCAGGGACATCTTCAACTCAATCAGGGTGCTCAGAGCCTCATCCAGCCTGGCCTTGAATGTCTCCAGGGATGGGGCCTCCACCATCTCTCTGGGCAACCTGGGCCAGTGTCTTAGATATCTGCTGTCTTGAAAATGTCTGGTTTAAATACTAACAAACCAGAACTAAGCAAAATTTTTTAACTTCAGAGAATGATACATGGGTAAAAGCTGAGAAACCTGGATCCAAATAAATTAAGCAACCTTTTTCAAGATGCTTTTATTTTATTAGTATTTATTACAATGGATGTTCCCTCCTTACTTTTGCTTATGCTTCTTAACAGTGATTATCCCTTATCGGCTCATGCCTAAACAGTACAGTTGTACTGTCCTTTCTATTCGCTAATGAAAATATTCTTTTCTTTTCAAAATTTATTTGAGAGTTGTATCATTAGAATTGAGTTTACAGCTAAGGACAACTTTTTTTTTTTATATTGAGACTTCTGAAATTCTCCAGATGTTAAGGATGTGTTAGACATGTTACAAGGTGGTCATGGCCTTACTTTGAGATTCCTTAGTACACTGGGATGGCTGGTTTATTGTCTTCCTGGGCTGCATCTATGATCAGTGCGGGGTCAACAACTCCTGCCACAGACAGTACAAACCAGGAGGATAATAGATGCTCTGTAATAGCCTTTTAGAAAACTCTTTCTCTGACTATGGAGAAAGAGTGGCAGATACCATCCTCAAAAATCAACTGGCTGCTAGATGCCCAAAGCTTGTGTGAGTGCTCTTGCCATAGCCAATTACTGAATGTAAACCTCTAACAGAGTTGTCAAAGATGTGAAGAATTCAAAGCCCTTCTTGCTTTTTCTCAACCGTATTTTCAGGAATATGATGCTGTAGTTCTCGTGGAACCTGCTCCCTGCTTAGAATTCTTCTGCAATGCTCAGATAATACTGAGTTACTAAAGTAGGCAGAAATCAAAACCAAACAAACCAAAAAACTCCAATTCTAGTAGAAGAGATCACACTGAATAAATAACTGTGAATGTGAGATTATCTGCTCTGTTAAAAACATTAACCTCAGGACTAAATGATCAGTGGAAAAAGGGGGATAGTAGAGGGAAGAAATACTGTGAAGGGAATTGGAGCATCTGATGAAAGTGGAAAAGCTTGCAAGGTAAGGGAAATTTTAGGAAGAATTTGAGGTGAGTATTTATATAAAATCAGGAACTACAGCAGTTGCCAAAATCTGCTTCCAGAGGAGGATTTAGTTATGACAGTTGAAGCCTGGAGGCCAGGGTATGGTGAAGAGCATCCGGCTATATAAGGACTACAGGACAAACTTGCTGTGCAAGCAAGCATTACTCACAGTGAGTAATGTAAGCCATCTCTGTCTTGTGGGTTATTTGAAGCATCATGGATACTGGGCTGAGTTCCAAGGTCAAATTTTTCAAATACTGTTGTCCCCTTATGCTTGAATCATTATCTGCTACTTCATTTCCAAGGACAGCGTCCTGCAGGAAGTGACTTCCCACTGTGGGATATGTTCCCTTTTGCAGCCCATCAGTATCTGAGTTTGCATATCTTCATATCCAAATACAAGATGCACGTTTTTGATGAAACACCTAGTTAAATGCTCCTCAACAATAAGGAGATAGGTTCATGAATGGGAAAATTTAATCGTTTAGAGGCAATTCCATTTAATGTGGTGATATTTATCATCTGTTTCATTTACCAAGATGCCATAGCCATAAATGCGTATGACTTTAAAAATTAAAAAAAAAGAAATAATAACAAAAAAGTCCATAGAATTGCTCAGCGAACTATCAAATGATAGAAAAGACAAGGCTACTGTACTCCACTTGGGGTATCATTTAAATATTAAGTTTTTATACTCAAGTTTTACTTTAAAAAAAAAAAGTGGTGTGTTCTGAAATGCTTAGCAGTGTGGCGTACTACTTGTGCTTGCATGCTTATAGTCACTGATTATCTCCTGACGCGCTTTATATGACAGATATGTTTATGTGAATGGTTTGAGAACATTAGCTGCTCTGGTTGACTTAAACTTCTGGCGCTTTTTTGAACACTGCTGTGATTATTTCTACCAACATGCTTTCTGTGGGAAGGTGGCACTCTGATTTGTGGCACCAACGACACAAAAATAATCCTGCATGAGAATGACTGTAATAGTTACACATAATTTGTCTATTAAATATTTGCCTTGATTAAAACAAATTTGAAACGAATGGCAGAGACTACGATATCTTCTAAGATTCCTGTTCTGAACCATATTGGAGGTTCTGTGATTGACTTGTACAAATTCATAACACGAAGAGATTTTATTTATGAATCACAATGTTTTAGAAAGTCTTCAAGCATGAATTTATTATTTACTTATTTGACCGAACAAAATCAAGGTGGCTTCAGCACAAAAAAGTTTTAAAGAAAATATTTAGCATGGTTTGAACTTAACCTCTGTGTGTCTGTGTGTGTGCACGAATATATAGGCTAGGATACAGAGAAAGCAGGTGTCTTACAAGGACAGCTTAAGAAGGAATTAGTTCCTCTTTTGCTTTTAATTTATCATATTAAGGATAGAGGCTGTCCATCCAGGATGTGAAGTAAAGTAGTTTGTAGTTTACGGTTAATTAGGTGGTTCTAACGAGGCCATAAGATAAATGAACCCTGCAATCCTGTCAGCTGGTAGTTTGGCCCAGATACGGTATTCGATCGATTTTCAGGATTGCATTTGGTGCCAAGGCTGATGACCTGCCAGAGACGCTGATCTTTGTGGTGTCTCGAATAGGAATGTACTTCCCTGCTTTCAAGTAACTCGGTGTTGGTTGTACAGTCATGTTACAATCTCACGGAAATGTCTGAACTACAGGGTTTGCCTGTGGACATAGTTGTAATTGATTCACTAATGGAGGAAAAATATTGATTTTCCTGGAGGCTGGTGATGGAAAATGGGAAAGGCTAACTTGCAAGGAATGAAGAAGTAGCTGAAAAATTCAGTATCTGGTGTGAATCTTTCTGCCTTAAGAAATCCAGATGGGATTTCCTATCAGTTAAAAAGCTGAAACCAACTATGAATGAGATAGAGGCAAATCGGTTTGAGATTTGTATTCTTTTTAAGTGCTAAAATCCACGTTGTTGCAAGAGGTTTCTTAGAACATTTTCTGCTTACTTCCCTTTATTTTTAAACATCCCTGTTGATTTGAGTAGAACGGTGTACTAACTTTGTATACCAGATTAGATCATGCTGTATTGTGTTAGATGTCTTTAATACATTTCAATTAAAACAAAACTCACTGACTTATTTCCCCCCCTCTCTAAATCATCTTTACCTGGTTGATTTATAGCACAAAGTGATTTTTAATATCCCTTCCCTTCTTTAGCCTTCCATATTACAACCCGTCCCAGCCGTATTCATCGGCCTAATCCTGGCTTTCCTGTATTGGTGTTACGGCCCATTGTGGTAGCGAAAGGTACAAGCACTACTGTTCAGTCAATGTATGTTTGTCCCTCTCACCTGTTTGTGCCATTTCTGTATAAAATAGTGCATGGTGAAATGCTCACAGGTATTTTTTTTTAACCTGAAGCAAACCCTTCATTTAATATGCCATTCTGTTGATACTGATGAGCTGAGCAATCAACTAATCATTTAACATCTGTGCGACTTCTTTAATTCTAACAATGAGTTTCGTTCTAACTGGTTCTGAATGTGCCTCCTCTAACTCAGTCTCAGTTTGTCTGTAGCAAATGGGCTACCTTTTGCACAATGCTGTGATGCTAGGGCCAGTAAGAAAACTTAATTGCTTAATTAACTATGGAAAATGAAGAGTTTGCCTCTAAATAACAATAAAAATCAACAAGCTTTGGTTCCTATTTATGGACTAAGAAATTCCTCTCTGGCTCTAAACACTGTAATTTTTCTCACTGTTGCTATGAAGAAGATGGAAAAAGAGACAAGATGAGAAATAGGTGGTTGGTTTGTATCCTGAACTCTCAGCTTGCATTTTCTCTAACGTCTCTCACTGTGTCCTCCTCTTAAAGTGCTATTCTTGTCATGAAATGTTGTGACAATCTGTTTGAAATGATGTTGTTAGGGTCTGCTACAAGTTAACTTCATAGATCTGGATTTTAAGTTTCAAAAGCTAAAGTTAAAGATGCCAGTACTGTATAAACCTGTGTCTAGCGATTATTTGGCACAAGCGATGTTTTAAACATCTTCAGCCCTCACGTGTTTAATAGCAGATTCCTTTGAGGTGCGTGCAGTAATGAAGCTGGAAGTAACGGAACTGCCAAAAGTTCTCCTGATGATCTGCAGTCACGAAGAGTCGCGGAGTTGCCTTTGCTAGAGAAACACGGTTTACTGTGATGCTTTAAGTCAGGGCTAGCCTGCGGCAGGGCGTGTGGGTAACGTTCTAGGGATGCCTATCAACAGGTACTCAGGACTTTCAGGAGCCACGGGGTAAACTGGTTAGTATGAATTAGAACAAATATGATATTGATTTTTTTTTTCTCTCCACACAGAGACAATGGCCTTGGATGCCTGTGATGGCAGCTTTGGTTGCTGTAACAGCCGTGGTGCTGTACCCAGGCCTAACCAGAGCTTCTCCATGAGAACTGTTGTTGAATCCATACACCGTCCTCCCTTTAGAAGCTGGCAACATTCATATACTGAGGGAAACCAGATTAATTCTCTTCCTTTTTACCTCTTAATACAGCACAGCTCTGCGTGAGAACAGCAGTAGGGTCATTTGCTTTAAACTGTATAAAATGTATCTGTCTATAAAGAGGGAATAAAATTGTGATTCATCATACTGTGAGCAATATTTTTGCTTACAATTTCATGCAAGTTTTAAATTAGTATGTTGGGATTCTGAATACTATAATGGTGGCCTAAAGTAGGCTTCTTGGTACCAAATTATTTATAATGGCTAGGGTTGTGGACACTTACTTTAGAATCTGATTGCCAGATTTAAAAGGAAAAACACATTTCTGATTTGGACGCCCAAGCCAAGTAATCTTGCAGATACTTGGAAAACAGATGCAGTGTGCTCAGTGCCTTTCAGTACGATTTTGCTGTTTTGGGTTTTTTTTTTTAAAAAAAAAAACTAGTATACCATTTTACTTGCTGTTAGTCACTGAGCTGTTGGGAACAAGACTTAAGAAAACTTCTCTTACCATGCCTTTTGAAGGAAGCATATTTTTCTTTGATAAGGACTGCTTTATTAATGATTTTTGGAAATAAACACAATTCATGTCCAGCCTTAAAGAGACAGAGATATTGATGGTGAAGACCAGCCTAGAGTATTTAGTGTGCGCGTGTGCGAGTGTAAGCATGTGTGTGTTCTTGAGTGAACTAAGGTATTTCTGGGAGCAAGTACTTGGTCATTTGATGGACATAGTGCAGTGATTCAACTTACGTTAACTTTAGTTTGAATGTAATTTATTGAATTTCATATATTTAAAGAGATGCATTCTTTAAAAGTATGAATACTTTCTCACATACCACATGTATCAATTTATTTTTTCAGTCATTTGATACTTTCTGACTTGAGCTGGAGAAGCTCTTTAGATAAGCTTTTGTTGACGTAACTTTAAGAGAACTGCTACAGTACGTCTGTGATTAGATAAAAAAAATCTAAGATACATAAAATACTACAAAATTGGGATCATATACCTGATATGATGTATTATCAGGTCAAGATGATTTCAATTTGGGAGTAAAATTTTGTGCATCCTCATCACATGGCTGTAAGTATGATGCAGTGGTCCCCATTACAAAGTTTATTTTCCTTATCTAAGTACTATAACTATTGCTATTTGCTGACTTTTGTTGGGAATCACTGTAGTTAGTGCTGAATTAAATGTAGACTGTAGTTGTCTTGTTCAGCTCAACAGTTCTGTCAAAAAAGTTTATTAAAGACTTAAATAATATGCTAAAGAATGGTAAAGTAAAATGGCTCTGCTAAAGGAAACTTCAAAATAGGGAGATAATCTCAGCAATTGAATTGGCTTTAAAAAATGTTATGGCAATCGACAGATAGTTTAAATATTTAAATAGCAATTTAGCATATAATTTACTTTGTGAGGTTTTAAGGGTTATTGTCCTTTAATTAAAGGTTCTATCTTAAGTTACGTGGGATTTGATAATGGGAGGATTATTAGTTGGAAAAAATAGTCCACAAGTGACTTGTAGAAAATAAATATTGTCATTTAGTTCATTCATTTCATCCTTTTCAGTTACAGGAAGCCATCCAACCACAGAACACTCGTATGCCAGTGGTACTTAGTACCTCTTGTATATAGGTTATTGCAAATATTGTTCTGAAATGCTTAACTTCAGAATTACATTTTTTAAAGTAAATAATTGTTTTAAATCTATTTTGTAAAGATATAAAAATACAATAGAATTTCTGGAGTACAGATTAAACTATTTGCACTAACACACGTGATGTGCATGATTTAATAAAATAACTTTACTCTCCCTATGCATGTTTGAGTTGAATGTCATTTAAAAACGAAGGATTCATGTTAAGTTTCTTTTGCGCTAGATATTGCCACAGTTACTAGGCACAATGTCTGCAGCATGTCCAGCAATAGCAAAAGACTTTTGTTTTTACCTTGTATTTCACATTTGCACTGGTTTAAGGTTTTTGTCTAGCTGATCTCTCTCCGGGCTGTGGTTTTCAGAAAGAAAAGGGGGAAGGAGAAGGTGATGAAAGGTTTGGGAGCGTTATTGCCATGGCGGGGGGAACAAAGACGTGTTCACAGCTGCGTGGCTTGTTCCTGTGGCGGGGCAGTGATGCTGGAGGAGCAGTGGGCACAGATGGCAGGGCAGCAGTGGAAAGCCCTTCCCAGGGACGGGAGCCTGATGCTGCCTCCTCTCTTCTTTAGCATCTTCAACTCCCAATTTGTCCCTCTTACACAGCTACTGTTTCTTTTCCAGTTGATTCTGTTCCCTCCTCCCTCCTGGTAGCATGTAGTCGTGGTGTGAGGAGGTGGATGGGGCTTGGTGGAGCAGTGCTCCCTCCCGCCTGGTGACGGGGAAGGTGCTGAGCTCCCTGGGACCAGCGCTGGGGTGGGCTGTGCTGACAGTTGGTGCCCCGTACTGAGCAACGCTGCCCGAGACATAAGTTTGTCCTGGTATAGAAGACAAATGTCATGTTTTCAGAAATCTTTAGAGCATCAGAGAGCTGAAATTTGAGACCCAACGTGGCTGTATTAAAGGAGAAAGATTTCTAACTTAATAATTCTTTAATTATGTGCATGTGTGCATATTTATATTGCATACACAGGTGCGTAGTACACATTGCATGGGGGTTTGTGCTTACAAGTGTACCTGTGCTTCCCTAATACAGTGCCTTTCCCAGGAGTTCTTGACACTTGCATGTTCAAAATGATCAAGAATGAGCTAAAATGCACAGTTCACTCTTTTGGGAGAATCCCTGGAGAAGGATTGGATAACTGGGAAGCTGCTGTTCTTCAGTGCTTTGATAGTAAAGCAGCAAGAGGAGTTATTTTCCAAGCACTCTATGCACAAACCTCTCTAGTTTTTGTTGCATTTGTTTATAGTAAATGTGTGCGCGCTTTTACATTCATATTTAGGCTCTTGCTTTTTAGTTGTGAGGCTTGATTAGCTAAGCCTTGGAGTTACTGTAACGAGAGCAGCTTTTCACAAATGTGTCAGATGCTCTAAATCTACTTGTAAAATAAGTGCTCTGAGCTTGCACTGAAGTTTGAGGTTTTAAAAAGGTTCCTCAAACTAGAAAAATTAGTCTGAGAGTTGTTTTATTTGAGCTAGGTCAATTTGGAAGTTCTAATGTAATAAAATATCTGAACACTTCTTCAGTTTTGTTCTGGTATCCCGACTGAGGCACTTCTTTTTAAATTCTAAATGAGTTCTACATACGTGGGGACTACACTGGCAGGCCTTTTCTTCAAAAATATAAATACGCAAAATACAAAAAAAGAAAAGCATAATTTTCCTCTTCTTTGTGGCTAATTAAAGGCGTTCTTCCAGAGTCTGAGCTTGATCCTTCTTGCAGAATCTCTGGATTTTTTGGTGCTAAATGGAGAATTGTGAGCCTGCACAATATATTGCAAAGGCTTCTCATAAAACAGTCTTAGTGAGACTTAGTATCAAATGACTGAGGGCTGAAGTGAAGGTAATGATCTGCGCATGTATTTTGGGGGAATATTCCTGAGTTATTTTTCGTTTTCTAATCAAGTCTTCTGGAGTACATTACTTGTTCAAATTTTCAGTGTGCTTTACGTAAAGATTTTGAATGTCTCCTGCCTTAATCTGTAGGGTTCTACCACTTCCAAGAATCATTTCTTCAGCTTGCATCTTCTCCATGACAAATCCACTGCCGAGATTCATTCCACCAGCAGCATCTGAGTGCTTTAAAACACCAGGTCACCACAGCGGCTTTTGGGAAGTAACCATTAATATTTCATTAGCAACTGTCTCAAGATTTTGAGTCTCCATTAATACAGCAATTAGTCGTATGCAAGAGTTAGAAGCCATGTTCTCTCCCTCTCTCTCGTGTATACCTCTGGATCTGTTTGAAGGGTGATTGCTCCCGGCAAACAGCTGCATTGTATTCCCCAGATCCAATCCTTCTTTGTGTGTACTTCTGGACACAGAATTCCTTTCTTTGGTGGGGAACTGGGCTGCAGTATAGGTCTCCTGGTCGTTCCTGTCTTCCTGGGTTTTTAAGTTGTGCCAACTCGCTCAAATTAATGAGCAAAAGTTTACCTGCAGAGCCAGGTTCTTCTGCCTGGAGAGAGGGCTGCATCTGCTACTGCTTTGAAAAGAGTGGGTGCTCCCAGTATTGGACTAAAGGCTCCCTGAAGTCAAAGGCAAATTAGCAATTAAAGGTTTCAGTGGTAAGGGCCATCAGAGGCTCGCATTTCCAGTTGTTGGTAAAGGTAGGGGAAACTCCTATCTGATCACTTTTCCGGATATCAGAGTCATAAAACTTCACCGACTGATTTCAACATCAGAAGCAGCATGTCAAGCAGTTAAGCATGTATTTTAGAAAAAAAAAAAAAGAAGTCTTGCTTTAAGAACTTCAGAAAAAGAATCGATCACCTCTGTAGGTAAGTTACTTGAGCAGCTACTGCCCTCTCAAAAAAAAAAAAAAATCCCAAAACCCACCCCAGTCCTGTGTTTGAGTTTCTCTCGCTTTAGTTCCCAACCATTGGATTTCAATATATCTCTTTTGGAGGTTGTTCTGCTGCTGCAATTGTTGTCCTGATCCAGGGATTTGACGTACCATGATCAAAATACCTTCCAATCTTACTTTATATCAATGGATTGAATTTCTTAATTTTTTTCTTCATCCCTCTAGTTATTATTGCCAGCTTTTTAAGTATTCCTAATTTTCTGAATGTTCATTTTTGAAGAGTAGATGCCAGAACAGAACGTGTCCTTACAGTAATGACTTTACTGACATCATATAAATAGATAATAAGCTTTATATCCTGCTCTGCTGTTCTTATTTGGCTGGCTACCAGACCCCTTTGGGGGATTCGCTGACTTCTAGCGTTTGGGTTTTAATCTTGTGAATCAAATCCCTGCATTCCTTGCATCACCCCAGCCCCGTGGTATCTGACTTTGCAATAGTCTTCATTCAAAAACCACTGCAGGCAAGCAGTCCAAGGCAGCAACCTGTTCCCGACGCTGTTCAGCACTTCATCAGGGGGTTTGGGGGTTTTTTTCCCCCCTTCAGGTGGTAACATGGATGACAACCAAAGCTTTTCTAGATTATTGATCATACACCGTGGAATGGTAGTGAGCCAAAACCAGATCCCTGCGGGACAGTAGGGAAAACATTCATAGAATAATTCCTTCACTTAATTTTTGCAGTCTGACAGGTTTTTTTTAATCTGGATTATTAGTTAGTGATAGTAGTGTAGTAGCTGCTTTTATTGGAATGTCAAATGAGTTACAGAAGTCTTGCTTTAATAGCACCCATACGGTTTTTTACACATTTTTTTTAAAACCTCTAAAAGTAAATTTTTATTTTAAAATGTTTTTACAGGCATGAATTGCTCTACATTCTTGAATTCTGTACTGATTGCTTCCCATAGATTACTCTGTGATTTACTTAGATCCTTGTGGTGAGCAAAACCAGTCCTTTTTCCAAGATAATACACTTTGCTCTTTTCCCTCAACCCCATCGCAGTGTTGCCTGTTACTGCTGCTTCCCTCTTTAAGGCATTTCTAATTCTAAATTATTCATGTGACTGTATTTCAATTTTTTGTTTTACTCAATTTGGGTCAGTCCCAGAGCTGGAAATGCAACACTTGTAACGCAGTGAGGGGGGGTGTGCATGTGGTTGCGCTTGCATGCGGTGAGATAGAGGGTGATTACTTCCTTTTGGCAGCCATGAGAATAGAAAGGCAATGAGATTCTCAAATAATTTTCGACTATGGGAATGACAATGTTAGTATGGAGATGTAATTCTTTTATTATGTCAGGTGATATATCAAAAATGCGGACGTGTTTCCAAGCATGTCGTCACTTCATCGTACCTGATGGAGAGGAAAAAATCAAGAGCTTGGGTTAAACTAATTTAACTTTCTCTTACCTGGTCATATTAATCAGTAACTTGAGAGAAAAGGGTTAAGTGATCAATTCTATTCTATTGGAATAAAAATTATCCAAAAGCTAGCCCGTATTTGTTTCAGTACCCTTGGTTAGGGAATTGATTTTTTTAGAAATATCACACACATACTCTGAGTGGTAAAGTACTGCCTTCGGTATGGAATGGATTTATTGTTTTAATCTTTGTGCTAGATCATTTATGAAGTTTATATTCTATTTATATTTCTTGTAAGGAGTTCTTGCTCTGGAAAATACTTTTATTGGGTATGTCATCAGTTCTGATGTGACAAAACTACTTGTCTTGGATAATACAGTGGCTCTTATTTAAACATGTTCCAAATATGCAATATGTCTTTTGGGATGAATAAATGGTGAAAATTAAGAGAATAAATTTACAACACAACCGAAAGCTGATTTGTATTGTACATAGTCTTTCATTCAGCCTAACTCCAAATTTCAGCACTCCACAATATCAGAATAACCTGCCTCACTCTGTTTTACTGCAGTAGAAGGGAAGCTACTAGTTAATGAAATAAATCAAGACTTTATTTTTAAATGGGAATCTCTTTACCTGTTTGTTTTGTGCACATGGTGTTCACAGCCATGGGACCTTTCCCTCCCGGTGTGCTGTGCTGGAGCTGTACATGCAGAGCCAGGGGGAGAAGGGCTGGAGCACAGGGTGTGAGTGCAACCTCGGTTTGTGCAAGGGTTACGTGTTTTCAAGTGACGCGTCACTCACAGATCATCCTTTAACAAAACCAACAATCCCGCAGTCTTTAACCTGCACTATCAATCAGGTGCAATTCCGGAGCTCTGCTTCAGTGCTGACTCAGGAGAAGGATATTTACTGAGTCATTTACGTAGTTTTCAGCAAATTTGAGCAGTTTGAGGAAGGGAAATCTCCCTTTTTGCTGTGTGGTTTGAATCTGTGCCAGGGTGTAGTTTAAGTGAGCGTGGTTCCACTCCGGGCTGTGCTAAGTCCTGGTGTCAGAGCTAGGTAACTTGCCTCTCTTCTGTCTCTCTCTTTAAAAAGTTAAAACCAGAGTTATCATTAAAACATTCTACCACATGCATTAGATGCATCCTCAAGTAAGTTGGGGGGGGGGGGGGGGGGGGCCGGGGACAGCAGCNGGGGGGGGGGAGGGTGGGTGTGTGTGCAGGGAAAGCAGCCTAAAAAAAGTGTTAAATAAGTGTGTCTATCTGCTCTTCATGGGATGTTGTTGCTAGCGGAGGTCACACCTAACATCTGCCAGTATCTTCGTCTCAGATTCCTGGTTCCCAGGTACTGGTGCGGAGTGGGTTTGGGTTTTTTTTTTTTTAGACCAAGGAGGCAACACTGAACTAGTTTATTTCTGAGTAATGGTATAGGGGAAAAGGAGCGAGCAAAAAGGTTTCCTCAACATTACAGGCTAGTTATGTGGGATATTAAAGGCGTTTGGTTTTTCTGTTGTTGATTGCACAGTTGATTGGCAGCTTTTCTGTTGCAGAACTTGACTGTAATTCAGCTGTAGCTGGCCATTGTAATAGACATTTATTACTCAATTTTTTCCGCTTCATAATTATTGTAATGGCATGTAAGTGAAAATGTAGCCTGCAGCAAACTTCACAGTGGTTTTTTTAATTGCACTTAGAGTCTTGGGTTGCCAGGTGTTGGTGTCTCTGCACTACATGCTGCAGCAATTGTATGTCCTTCCTCTGCAGACTTCTCTGAATTGTAATTCTTCCCTAGTTTCCAATATTTTCAAATTTAAAGGGCTGTCATCCATACGTTTAAACAGTAAATTTGAAGTTGCTGCCATGGTACACCTGCAGGGTAGTATCATATTTACATATTCCTTGATTATGTCCCAGCCAATAACAAATTATTAGCAGTCTCCCATATTACTTTACGTGAAAGACTGCTCATGCAGCGAGTGAGGGTGTTCCTTAGCACATCCTTAGAACGTGCCTCTGTTCAGGAGGAGACTTAGCAGACTTATAACAAAAACCCCAAATTGTATGGTGTGTGTCTCTTCAAATCTAGGGAGAGAGGTAAAAAATTATTTGCCCCAAATTGGCTTCCCCCAGTAATTAAGAAACAAGTACTGGAATAATTCCAGTGGAACAAGTGCTTCTGGGGTATTTCTTTGGTGAGAACTGAATTGCTTTGTCAGGTGGGGGGGATGTTGCATCTGCTTGGAATGTGGGTCTGCTGGGTATCTTTGCTACTGACTGCCCTTAGATGGGCAAGGAGATTCATCGGTGAAGCCTTTGATGTGATGTGTATCGAGGTGGAAGATGTGACTGCTGCACTGGCAGAGATCTTTCTCAACTGAGGCTCCTCAGTTCTGCTCACATGCACGTGGGCTCGTGTAACGGTGGGGCTCATTTAATGTAAATGCCTTCCAGTTCACATAAAATACACTTCACTGGAGAATATTAAAATGTGGTAAGTTTTTTATGCTAACATAAAGAACAATAATTGGGTATTTAGTCATGTTCTGCAGCTGCATGTGTTAACTTTTTAATTTCTTGGACTGTTAAGTAGGGCTCCAGCTAGATCCTGCTGGCTCAGGTACTTCATCAGGGATCTGCTATATTATTCTTTAGATTTTGAGCGCATGTTGGAGTCCTTTTGGTCGTGAAGATACTGTGAAAATACAAAGTTATAACCGTGGAATGTGAAGGTTGCTTCCTGCAGCCTGTGAAGAGCGAGCCTGGAAAGCAGTCTGTTTGCCCTGATGAGCATTACTGTAGGTGTCTGGGGATCCAGGTGCGAGGAGCCATCTCGGATTGAGGGTGATGACTCAGGGCAGAGTCACATCCTGTTAGCCCTGGTTAGGGACACCACCGCTTCCCCCTTCCTGGTTCTGACTAACAAAGCTGAAAAGAAGTGAAAAGAGGACCCTTGAAACGTTAAATGGGGAAAGCCAATCCTTCAGAGATCTGTGGCTATCCAAATCTTGTGTGCAGGTACCTTACCTGTTCAAAAGCAGCTCAGGCTCCGTGCTGCATTTATGGAGGTCTTGGAGGCATGTGGACTCGCTTACCACAGGCGGTAGCTGTCGCTGCCCCATGGAGTGGCAGCTGTCTACAGACTTGGGCAGACACGATGGCCTTGCTTACATCCAGCTTATGACTCGGTGGTTTCCTCTGCAATCACACGGGCTGAGTCGATTCGCTGTGGTGTGGTTATGGTGGGTTTGGAGAAATGGGATTTAGGGTTGATTTCATTAAACATGATTACACTTGCTCCAGGGTGTACAAGTCTCAGGGGTGGGAGGACTCACCCTTAGTAGCTGGCAATACCCACGTCATCACACTTTGAACCCTTGCCCATCGGTGAAAAGCACTGTCTTGCTCTTGCATCTCAGTATACTACGGACTGCCTTGAGGGGCTGGCTTTCAGCTGGGGTCCAGCATTTATGTTAAGTGTATTTGTGCACCTTCTATTTTACAAGTAAACATTCAGTGAGGCAGCAAAGCTGAGTGTTTGCATGGCTGCTTGAATCAAGTGAGCACCGCAGCAGAAACAACTTGGTGTAGCCGAGCATTGCTTAAAACTCTACTTCCCTACGCAGTCTTTTAGTGAGTGAAGCTTTGTGCTTCTCAGTGCAATTTTAATGGGATGGGTTCAGGTAAAATTAAAACTCAGTCTTTTAAAATTCAGTGTGTTGAAAGGGCAAAGTTGGAGTTGAGATGTGTGACGTTTGCTGTGCGCACAGGTCTCCGTTGAGGCATCTCTCAGTTTGCAAGAGGGAGTTTAAAACGCTTCCTTAAATATACTGGCTGCCTCCCAGTAACTCTTAAATTGGCATTGATCTAGAAAGGATTTTTTTTTCTTTTGTTTCTGTGCTGCATTGCTTATTGCATGCAAAACTGACTCTTTTAAGCAAGGAGCTTCTACTAACAGCTTGAGATGTCAAAACACCAATTTCAAATACATTTCATTACATTTTTCACAATGGAAAATACTTCCCCTGCAGCCTTCTGGAGGGAGTCCTTGCTGGTAGTTGCTGCTTCTGTTTTTCCTCAAATATGTCAGGCTAAGTTTGCTGAAATAAGTTACTTGTTGAAGCTACTTTTGCTGAAATAAGTTACATCTTCAGTATGTAAAAGCCTCTGTATCCGCAGTTGTGTTGTCTCCGAACGTGTCACCCCAGCAGCCCTGTGCTGTATGTGCGATTGTTTCGCTGTGGCCTGGCTCCTGTCACCGTAAAGGGGTGGCAGGAGCCTCAAGGAGGAAGTTCCAAGTGTCTTGAGAGGAAGGAAACGAGAGGAAAACAGCGTGTTTTGGAGAAAGTTCCCACACAATGCAAAGGAGAGGCGTGGGACGAGGGGGCATCAGGAAGGGAAAAGCCAAGTGAGCTGATCTGGGAAGGATGGGGGTGTTCCTGGGCATTACCTCAGAGGAGAAAAGTACTCTTGAGGTCCTGAGAGACCATCCCCATCTTCTCTGTTCCTCTCTGCTGCCTCCCAGCCCCAGCCCGTGTGGTGGTTGCTAGCCTCTGGACACTGTGTGCCCCAGGCAGGGGGAGCTGGCCCTGCCTGGCTTTGGGAGCAGGGAGGTGGAAGTGCTGTGTAATGTGCGATGTGAGAGAGGGGCCGTAGAGACAATATCTGCCTTCCTGCCCTGTGCCTGAACCTCGCGGGAAGCCTGCTCCATTCTTTTCCCCTTCCTGGCATTGACCTGTGGGTCCGCTGTGACCCGAGGCTTCCTCCCGCCCGCACGAGGCCAGCACTTTCCACCACTGTGGGAGAGCAGGCCCACGGGCTGCCCTCTCCCGAGAGCAGACGACTTCTCCTGCTTTTTGCAACGTTAATCAGGTGAACAATAAAGAAAGGAGCTGCCAGTCATGCCCGGGGTTTTTAATTAGAGACAGCCTTCTAGTCACTGAGGTCTCCAAGAAGCGAAGACTTGGGTCTCAGTGATCGCTGCTGCAGGAAAGGTGGTGGGGTGAGCTTTGGTGGAGCCCATGGTGCCGAGTACGGATGCGTACACGTGGTGGCACAGTGCCGTGGCGGGTGTGAGCGCGGCCCTGGGCCACGGCAGCTCCAGGGCTCAGAGCGACAGAGCTGCTGCTAGGGCACACGGAGGGGCGGACCTCTGCCTGACCACCTCAGGAGAAGGTAAGACCTGTGGACCTCTTCTGCTGTAGGAGGAGCGATGTGGTGTCAGCACGTCCTTTGCGTGGTCTTAGTATTGCTTTGGCTAAATCGTGTGTTACGAGTGAGATGCCTTTGATGCATCTGTCGCCTCATCCATTGCCTCATCCGTGGAGCTTCGCTTAAGCCATCCCTATGGCTAAGGCAGACAAAGATTCTTTTCAAACTTCAAAGAATCTTTGTTCTAGTTTTGTTTTGTCTAATTTTCTCTTGTATATAATAATGTACGGAATATATATGGAAAAAATTATCTTCACTTAAATGTTTTTGCTCTCTGTACACATGCGAGTGGAAAATGCTTCATAGATACTTCCTACAACCCCACAGATTCAGACAATGCAGTTCACAGTTCTGTTTTAATCTGTGTTCAATGTTAAATAAAATGAGAGGGTTTGTTAATTTGACCAGAAGCAGATGTCAAGTATAGCAGACTCAAAGCGAAAAAACCCACAAACCAACAAAGCCCCCCCAAAACAAAAGAAGAAAAACCCTTTAGGCAGCCCTCAGTGTGTGGCCCAAATGCAGCAGTCCCTTCCACCCTGCAGCCCCCGGCTGCGCTGCTAATTGGGCCCTGCTTTTCACCCTCGTTAGCCCTTTGGGATTGTGTACACTGCTCAGAAGGAGCCTCCCATTACCAGGCACTCTAATACCTAGTTGTTACGACGATGTTATCTCTGTGGGAAGAAAAATTCAGTTCACACCCTTCAAGTCCGAACTATAAGGTAAAAATAATCCCTTTCTATTCTCTCCTAAACAGAACTGCTCCTGGAAAGCAGAAACAAACCCTAGTAATTGCTCTATGTCCCTGGAGTCCTTAACAGAGCATCTGCAGACATGACAGGAACAAGACCTGCTCCGGGATCCCTGCAGTTTTCAGCCATGGCAGAGATCAGTTCATGCGTTACTGTCTCAGTGCTGTGCGCGTGCTCGGTGCTGTGCCATTTCAAAGAAGATGACTTTATTTTCCTGCTGCAAGGAGGTTGAAATCTTAACATCCCGAACATACGGAAGGAGAGTTTTCTCTGACTGTCCAAAAATCTCATGCAATGTAAGCTGGGGGGAAAAGGGGAGGCCACGTGCATGCTCGGTGTTCAAGAAAAAGCTATTTGTGCTTAGTATAATGGCAATATTTTTCAGTTGCGGCTCTCCTCTGCAGAAGTTTAAGCTCCTTAATATGGGCAGAGTGAGAGCAATGAGATCTACATCACTTTTAACTTAGCCAGTTTTCTAAGAACAAAAGAAATATGTGTCAAGTATATGTTCTGGGTCACTTTTGCACCATTTTCGTCTTTCTGTGTTTCTGTTTATACCCTGGCCAGTTCTTACCGTCTCCAACCCAGTAAGAAAGTTAATGTGGTTACTAAACTTTAAGAGGAAAGAGACTGGTTTCCTAGATGATCTGAGCACCATTGCCTTTATTAATATAAATAATGACGACATCTTTTATTGCAGAACGGGAACCTTGAAACAGTTACAGGAGAGCATATTTTAGGAACAGTGTCCTTATGAGACATATGTGATTCATCTTCAAGTGTACATATTTAAGAAAGATGCTGTATCCTGAGCCAAATCAGCTCTGTAAATCTGACTTTACTCCATTTCAAACTGTAATTTATTAGCAAGAATTATTCACTTTTTTTCCCCCTTTTAAAATATGTGAAAATTGGTGCTTGCAGCCTGCTGGGGAGTGCTAGGCGAAGCACAGGCAGCTCTTTTGTCCTTTTCCAGCTTCCTCCAGAAATCTGCTTTTGCACTCCTCCAAAAGCCTTTTGTAAATGATGCCTGAACCATAAAGTAACGGTAACCGCTGTCTCATTTCTGGGATTCCATGTGTTAGTCATTCAGAGTGGTGGTGTTCAGGGCACTAATGAACTGCCAGTAAAAAGCGCTTGGTTTCCTAACGGAGAAGTTAGCTGATGTCTATTAGAAAATATCACCACACTCAGGTTCAGTCTCTTCTACATAACGCGGCGTGGAGGAAACGTGCATCCTTTTTGGCCAGAGCTGAAAAAGCAAAACGGTACGCCACAGTACGGCTGGAGTTGCTGCCAAGGGTGAACATCTGCTCTACAGCTTGTCATTCAGCTTTTTAGAGACGTCCTGTGAGCAGCCAAGAGCGCTGGCCTGGCTGGGTTCTGGCATCCGTTCCCTACCTGAAGGGGAGAGGAGACTCTGCGGGGCAGAGCTGCAGGCTGGCAGGCTCCACCTCTGTGCCCGCTGCCCCTCGGCGGCAGCACGCTGATCTTCCTGTCTGCTGCCTGCTGGAGAGGGAAGACCCTCTTTTCTCCTCACTTGGGTTTTCTGTGCCATATTTACCGGAAAGAATTGGTGCTGTAGTGAATTGCCATGGGGGAAGTAGACATGTTCTCCATTTCCGAGCACCTGTCTGTGCAGAGACGTGGTCTCAGTGTGCCTCTCTTCTCGCTGTTGGTAGGCAACTTCACCTCTGCTAGTCGTGCAAGGACAGGAGGCTGAAAGTTGTTTGGTTTTGTTTGTTTAAAAAAAAAAGAAAAGTGTTTAGCAAGCATTAGCGATTGTTTTCAGTGATTTTGGTTTCAAACCTGACCTCATGCCATGTGAAGGGCTGGTGTTACAGCCCTCCTGGGGAGGGCAGAGCCGGGAGAGCCTGGAGTCAGACTCACTAAGGAGATAGCCCCTGCCTTTACCTTTTTCCTTTCCTGAAGCTTAAGAGAGAGCTCTTTTGCCACCTCCTCTGCCCCAGCCTTGGGGCTCTTCCCTCCTTGACACAGGGCTTTGCTCCATGCTGTTGCTGAGGGGCAGGAGCCCTCTCTGCTAGACAAGCTGTGGGGCACAACGGTGCTGGCACACAGCGGGGGGGGTGCCACGGTCCCAGTATCCTCCAGCTGTGTCCTACGCTTGCATACCTGCTGTCCTCTCTGAATTGTTTCCTCTGTAAAAGAAGACAAATGTTGCATTATTCCAGGGGCAGAACAGCGTTTCCCAAACATTTCTCCTGTAGTGGCCGTTGCCACTTCTTCTACATTAAGCCAGGGCTGGCTCAGCAAACTTTTGGGTCAGATTCCTGATTTCTCTTGTCTGGCTGTTGCCTTTTCCCGTTGTTGCATGCAGCGCTGCCAAGCTGCCAGCCGGAGCGGGGGAAGCGCTCGTGGACTGACCCATCAGCCTGGTGCTGCCAAGATGGTTTGGAGGAAGCCACCAACTTGCTTTTTATGGCTCCTGCCGTGTTTCGCTTGCTCTAGTGCCTGAGCCTCACACTAAAACCTGAAGAAGACCGCATCTGCAGATGTTCTGTCTTTTCAGCTCCCTTTAGGAGGGGTAACTCCCTGATGGCTCTTCATGCCTGCCTTTGAGCTTATCAAGTGTCTTCACCCTCATCCCAAAATAGCAGCTTTTATAAAAAAAGCAGCAGCTTTATAAAACATAGCAGCAGAGGAGCCCAGCTGGCATGGGGGCAGAAGTGAGATGTTGTGGGGCATCTCAGAAACGTACATCAGCTCCTCACTGGGTCCAGGGTTGTCTGTCTTACAGCAGTGCTCCAAGCAAATCCTCCCCAAAGGGCTCGCTGTGTCCCCTCCACTGGTGTGGGTCTGCCCAGGGCTACAGGCTGGTGTCCTGGATGACATGTAGGGCAAGAGGCAGTTTTCACTCCTCCTGCTTCCAGGAAGGTGAGGAGATTTTGACCAGTTTTGGAGAGGCTGGCCCTCATTTGGGGAAGATTTTGGGTGCCACCTTCACGTGGTGATTCTCAGGAGTACCCTTGAGATACAATTTATCTAGAAGATTTGCTGTGCCCTGGTAGCTTTAGGGATGCTTGTTTCTTCCCTGGTCTTACTGAGATCCTGGTTAGCCATCTGGAAATCTCGTTCTGTGATTATTCCAGAATCTGGAAGACCTTTTGTAACTACTAATCCCAGAAACAGATTTTCCCTTCATCCTGTCTGTCAACACAGCCTTTAACTTATTTTTATGGACTTCAGCACATGTTTGAAGCATCACTGCCTTAGGATACGGTCTGTGTTTTCCAGGCTGTTTCAGTGGTCCTTATATCCACATATAGCGCTTTCTGAAGAAGGGCTAATTAGTGGGTATTTAGTAGGATCTTCTGTGTCCTTCAAAACTCGACACATCTCCATTTGCACATCTAGAACAGGAGTTGGCGTGACTTAGCATGCCATGAGCATGAAATCCTAGGAAATTATATTTTGTGATGCAGTCTGTTTTGCTCCAACAAAATTGAGTAATATTTTCATTAATAAGATATGATAAAGACTGTATTAAAAGGTACTGATCCAATTGAAGCAAGGGGGGTAAAGCAAAAAGAATACTCTAAGCTAACTGGTGCCATACTAAACTCAATTTTTTGATTTTTTGTGTGTGCATCTTGTCCACTAGTTGTTATTTACCCACCAAAATAACTTGTCTATGAAGCTTGCTGTATGTGTCCTACGTGCTTCACGGAGGCAGCAGGATGTGGCAGGTGGGAATCGATGCTGTGTGCAGGGAAAGCTGTCCGACAGAGTGCCATCTGCACTGGGGTAGTTTAGGAGGGTCTGTGTCGTCATCTTGCCTTGAATCGTGGCCCCGTGTTCCTGCAAGGACATCAGGCCCCAGGCAGAGGCTCAGAGAAACTCACTGGACGAGGTCTGCAGGGTCTTCCCCGTGGCTGGAGCACGCCTTCGTGCCGGAGAGGGCAGGAAGATGTCCTTGCATGTACACGGACCACAGCAATGGGTTCCCTTCAAGTCCGCAATGCTTGCAGGTTTGTTGGCATGTGCTGCTTTCTAGGAGCGGGCCCTGGAGTACCTGTGCTCCGTGAGCCGTCCTTGTGCGTTCACAGAGCATCATGTAAAGCCATCCTCTAAAAGTCAGGAGTGAAACAGGGAGAGCTGCGTCCTTTTCCTCTCTTGTTAAGGAAGAATTCTCAAGTAACGTAAAAACATGTCTTGAGAACAACAGAAAAGCTTGACCTAATTGCTGCTCTAAATATATGCCTATGGCCTCTGAAAGGCCCAGCAGGATATAAAGCCACCAGTTCCAGTTCCCGTTTTTGCCAGAACTTCAAAGCATTTCCTTTTATGCAGTAATCTTAAAACTAGTCCAAGAGAATACTCACTCGATTACTTAGATATTCCAGTTATGCCACCAATATAGAAACTTAAATGATGATATTTTCCACAGGCAAAGCTTCCATCGTTAGTTAAGCATGATGGTCTTCTGATTGCTTGTAGGGAAGGTACAACCTCCTTTCCATGGTCTGAGAAATGGTTGCTGCCTGTAAGCTGAGCCGAGTGGTGACTGACGGACTAAGAAAATGAGACCATAACACAGTCACCAAAGTCCTGTTTAGGCTTTAAATGTTTTTTAATCACAGCCATAACCTTCTCTGGAAGAGAAGCTTTGTATGCACTAGCCAGTTAATAAACACTTTGCTATTTTAGTGTTTGAGATTACAGTTACCGTCTTCATCAGTTGTGCATCGGGTCCAAACTGTAAGTAGAGATAAAAGCTCGTGTACCTCCATAGATTAAAAGCAAAATCATCCTTGCAGGACCGACTCCTGCCCCTCCAGTCTTAGTCTGTTCGTGAAAGCGTTGTAAGCCGTACTTCACCCACCTCTGCCAGTGTGGCCACACGTTATCTGGCAACGTATTTATTTTATTTGCGAGGCCATTGTTAAGCTTAATTTGTGTGTACTCAATGAGCCACAGCTGGTCTGCTCCAGAGATTATAACTATATAATATGAACGTATTATAAAATTGAGAGGGACATAGGGTGTTTTTTTCGGTTGGGTTATTTTGGGGGTTTCTTGGTGCAGTTATGTGGGCAGGGTCTGAGATTTTAATTATTTAAAATTTTTTCCAATGGCGTGACCTTGCAGTAGCACTTGACCTCGCAGTCAATTGAGGTAGGTTCATCCCTCATCTGCTGGGCCCAGGAGAGCCGCAGCAGTTGCCTCGGGTCCTGGTCAGGAGAAATTCCAGCCACCAGGGTCAGCAGGGACCCGTCGTACTTGAAGTGGTTTCAAGGACTACAGGAAGCGTCGTCAAAAATGAAGAGATCATTCAAGGATCGTTTAGGTGTAGAGAATTCCTCTTGGTTAAGCAAATATCCTGCTGAGTTTCTCCTGGAAAAGAATTCGATGTGTAAGGCTTTATCTTTTCCAGATTGTGAGGGATGGGGTACAAGAGAGAGAAACTTCTATTTCTACAAACTTGGAAAGCATGCGGGCCTCAAACGCTTTTCCCAGTTGGAAAGTTTGCTGTTAAGAAAAGGAAATAGACTTTTATAAGCAATACTTCATTCAAGCATTTGGCTAATTCTCCTGCTGCAAGGTTGTAGGTCAAAGTCTGATTCATTGATGTGGAACTGGAATGAAAGGGATTAGGAGGGGAAGTAGGCTCTGAAGTTAAGAAAACTCTCTGGTTTCTTGTCCACTAACCGTTTTTTTCCTACCCATCAAATGTATATTTGACCTATGTTTCTAACTTAAGTGTTGTAGAGAAACTTATTCCTACACGCCTGCCTTTGCTCTTTTTCTGCCCATTGTCATCAGCTCTGCCATGGGTGTGTTCCATTTCCCTCTTTCAGGAAGGGATCCCGATCTTCCCATATTTGGAGAAGCTTCTGGACATGACATTGTTGTGCAGATGCTGTGAACTTACACGTTTGTTCCATTAGGTTAGAGAATGGAAAATGGGTGTTTTATTATTACTCATTAAAAATATTTGTTAAAATAGCGCCCTGTTCACAATGGGATGCTCTGCAGTAACGCAGGCGCTGGGGGAAGCCGTAGCCAGTACCTTCCGTTTGTTGCTACGTGTATGTGTGTTTGCATAGGTGCGCGTGTTCCGTTCAGGATTCCTACAGGGATCACTTCGGGGATTCATCTGAAAACTTCTCTTCTGGCAGTAAGGTCAGTCTCCCTCTGTCCTTGCAGCCTCCCCACTGCGTGTGACTGCCGTCAGCTCCTGCTATCCACCGCCCTGCTCGCTCCCAGCCTCCAGAACCCTCCCTTTTCCCCTCGTACTCTCATCACTAGGTCTTGGGGACCTGGCAGTCATCAGTCTAACGTCACTTACAACATCCCGTTTGTAGCTGTGTTCATAAAGCAGCTACAAAAAGAGACTATCGGAGGAGACAGGTCTGAATCCTGCCCCGGCTCTCTTACTGTGGAGCTGTGACGGATTTACTGCTTTCCTAAGTGCAGCAGGCGGCATTGCCAAACCCAGTGGTTTATCTGGGGCCACCCATGTGCTATGCAAAAAAAATAGCTCATCCTCGGAGAAAAGAACGAGGTGGGTTGGTTGGGTTTTTTTCCACTTGAGTTTGCAGTAATTATTTTGGGACTAATTATGTTGCTTAGAAGAAAGAGAGCTGCTTTTTATGGTTTGTGGGGAAAAAAAAAAAAAGGAGATAAGAAGAAGGGGAGGTTACAAGCCCTTGGGCAGCAGCAGTGGTGGTGGTGGGGCTCCAGCCCTGCCTGAGCTCTGGAGAGGGGGGAGCACGGTTGAGACAGGACAAGGCCACCTTAGGGACAGTAATTAGTCAGGTGGGAGTTTTCCAGAAGATTGAGGGAGTCCTGGGAGGTCAGTGAACAGGGAGAAAACAGGGGGCTTGGCAGTGCAGAGGACCTCATCCTTGTTCTCCCAGTTTTTACCATGTAATTCATGCTTTGCTCTGTAAAGCATTGTGATATAGTTTGTATATATTATGTAAAATAAGTTGTATTCTATTATATTGAAGAAATGCGAATATAAAATAAAGTCAAAGGATGGAGTAAAGTAGCTGTGTGGTAACTGGACCCCCGGTCCCTGGTTGCACTGGTTGTCCCATTCCCCAGGGCTGCAAAGCCTCTGGGGCAAAGACTTTGGTTGCAGGTCTCTGCCATCCCTAGAGTGATTTAGGAGTTTTCCACGTGGTGATATGATGTTAAATATGGTCTCTCCTGGGTGAAGAGGGAAGCACAGATGGAATTATGTTGTGTGTTGTTCACCAGTGGAGCCTGTCTCCAAGATGTCAGGTTTTACTGCTATTCAGGCTCTTGTATCTTGGAAGTTTTAAGAAACAACTTTTAACCATGCTTCCTTTTGGGTTTTTTTTGAGTCTGGAAAACTCTTATTGCTCCAGGCACAGCAGTTATGTGAGCCCCTTAGAGGCAGTACAGAGTGGTGATGGGACAGCATGTGGCAACTTCTAATCTAGGGAAAGCGAAACCCCAGATCTCCAGGGTGTGCATGGGGGAAGGCCGGGAGGGTGGTGAGGACGGCTGCGAGCACTTCAGATGAGCAACTTGCCATTGCAAAACATAGAATCTGCCTAAAAGTGCCAAGATGAATCTTTTATGGGAGCAAAGGTGTCATCGTGAGCTGACGGACACCAGGGCGAGACCCTGCATCTGCATTTCACCCCTGAGAGAGGAACTGCAGCCTGAACCCCCATGGGTGATGGGGTCATGCATTGCAGGAGACCCAGCCTCCGAGGGCAGTTGGGAGGAAGAGCCGTAAATCCCAGTGGCTCCTGAGCACGGCTGCCGGGTCGGAGGAGTCGGACGTTTGGCTCCGCCGAGGAGGTCAGCGTGAGGAGGGGGGAGCTGCCGGCACAAATCCTTCTGCTCTGTGGGAATTTCCCCCCTTGAGCAACCGCTGCGCTTTTTAACCAGAAGATTAATGGAAGGGGGGCCGCGGAAAGGGCCGGAGCGCCGGGTATGAGTTCATCGGTCTCCAGGCGAGCAGGCAGCCGGTGAGTCACCAGCTCGGCTCCCTGCGCCGTGGGGCCGCGCTTGGAGCTCTCCCAGCCCCACGCAAGCTGGGAACTCGTGGGACCTCGTCTCTGCACGCTGGGACCACGGGCTGTTAATGCTATAAAATAAAAAACTAATCTAGATTAATTACACTGCATGTGTTATTCATCTGTAATCCTGCTCCTCAGCCTCTTTCCCTCCCAGCACGGCTCCCCGTTGGTTTCTGTTCCTCTCTCTTAAGGTGTCCTCGACTCCCTTTGGATGCTGCTGGGGCAGACCCCTCTGTGTGGGGGGGGGGCAGAGGTGGTCAGAGCTGCCAGTTGGCTTTGACGGGTCGCATCCTGGTGCCAGTGAGGTGTCACAGCACAGCAGGGGGGGGGGCTGGAAGTGCTCCTGGTGTCTGACACCAAAAGTGATGCTCCTGTGAGGGGACGCTTCCATGGTTTTACAAAAATTCACTGCTACATCCTACAGAAACGGGTTGAAAATTAAATTCAACCATGCAGGGAACCAGCCTGGAGCTGCCACTGCTTCTTACTCGGAAACAGAGTGTTGAGTCAAACCAGTTGTCTTCCTCGCACAGCAGTGGTGGTGCTTATGTGCAAACTGGTGCACTGTCACGGAAGTGGTCCCAGGACTGGTAGGTCCCGGCTGCAGCACTTTGGGGTGAGCCAGCCCTTAACTGCTGAGTCAGGAGGGAGAGCAGGAGCAAAATGCCAGCATTTCTCGCTCCTAAAACACGTATCACACCCGCAGTGCTGCCCCATGGCCAGGGAAGAGAAACCCCAATCACGAGTCCAGAGCTGGAGGGCTGAGGGCATCCCAGGTGCTCCCCCCAGCTCAGCCCCACCACAGGGGCTCCCAGCAGTGGGTGCGGGGTTTGAGCTGGGAGGGACCCACGGCAGACATGAGGGAGCCGCTCTCTGTCCCTCTCTACGTGTAGCAATGCTCGGCTCTGGCAAATTTGTTGTTATGAAAGGCACTAGGAAATGAAAAGGTGTCAGCTCCACTGATAAGCCCGTAGGATACGGTCTGGTTGCCGTCTGGAGCCTGTGGCAGTGTTCCTGGTGACTCAAGTGGGAGAAGCACCAAGACCTCGATCTCCTGAGACAATGAAGAGCCAAGACTTGCTAAATCTGGACAAACTAAGCCGTACTTTTGTTTAGCTGCAAGTTGTTTCAAGCAAGAAGAGATTTTTGAAAGGATCTTTGTACCTCACAGAGGATTATTGCCCTTTCATGTGATGCCAGCGGAATCAGCGGATGCTCCAGTGGGGTCCCGGGGTGAAGCTCCCAGAGTCCCCCAGCTCCCTTAGGAGCAGTGGTGGGGTATGGGCATCATCTGTGTATTTCCCAAAACGCTCTGAACTATTTTCTGCTGTGGTCGCTTCCAGCAGGTGTTTTTAAATGTGGTGACCATTCATTCTCTTTCCAGCCCTTGTTTTCCTCTCCTCTTCACCTGTTTGAGTGTTGCTGCCGCAGGGGAGCGGACCTGGAGGGTTGGAGCGCTGGGCCGGAATTTCTTTCCTTTTATTTTTCTGATTGTTTTTTAAACAACTGCATTTTTCAATGACATGTTTATAAGTTTGGACCTTATTTTCAAAACAAAGCGCGCTATTAACTTTGCGGACAGCTGTTACAAGAGAACCCAGGCTGGAGACCTTTGGCATCCGTAACTCTGAACGTGTCCCTGCAAAAGCAGCGCTCGGCGCAGAGGACCTTATTCTCAGGGTATGTCCAGGAGAGGCTTGTGACCACCGCAGGGCTATAAACAGCTGTGTTTTGAACTGCTTGTTTTAGCCTGGTGTCCCCAAACAAGCTGGGCCCTTGCTGGAGCAGTCACTTGGCTTGAAATTGGTGAAAATGTTGAACCCTTGGGGAGGGAAGGACCCTCTCGGGAGAAGCCCCCAGGGGCCCTGTTAGCAGGGAAGGGGATCCACAGGAGAGGAGCTGGGGGTGGTGAGGGCCAACGTGGGGCAGCCACGTGGTGCTGGGTGTCGTGGTGTAAGCAGGTGCCAGGGATGCTCCCTGGACCGGCTGCAGGGAGGCCTCCAATCCTGGTCCCCCCACGGGACCCAGCTCTTCCACCGACTCGGTCATCCCCAGCACCACTCTTCCTCGAGAAAACATGCAATTTCTGAAATGGTTTAAATACTGTAATTTGGGGAATCTCCACGTTCTCCTGGCGAAACAGACCCTGCCAGCACTCGAACCCCTCCACCCTGCGCCTGCTCCCCAGCAAGCACCAGCCTCGGCCACGCGGATGTGCCCGGCGTCTGACGGCAAAAATAACACACTCGCAGGTATGATTTCAGCGGTACTTGGCACGTCTGCTTTAAATCATAGCACGGGGTCAGCTGCATTTAAATGGGCTCAGAGGTGGGACTGAAGAAATGAGGCTTAAAATTCAAAGCAGCCCAACCTGCCCCGCCACCCCCTAACTCTCCGAGCAACTCGCTGGCGTCCAGCCATCGCCCTGGCTCCTGGGAGAGATGCTCTAAAAACTCCTCACGAGGGCAGTTCGAACGATGTGCGCGTTGGGGAAAAGAAAATGGTGTTTAATTGAAGCACTGCACATGTATATACACTTTTAGGGTAAACAAAACAGATTGGGCAAATATTTATTTCTGCCCCTACTGCTACAAAGCAAACTTTCCCACAGCTTTTGACAGAGATAATCTGGGTTTTTTAGCCACGATGGTGAATTTGTAATGACAAGTTTTCATTTTGAATGTTTCAGGATTTCCTGATTGGTTCTCATGCAATTATTTTGATTAACAATGGGGTTTTCAGACCAACTTGAAAGGGTCTCAGAGGCTTAGGAAGAACCTGGCTCTCCGTTGCTTCTCTCTCACTGGGATTATTTTCCACAGTTTTCTAGCACTTGAATCAAATTCTTCGGAAATCAAAGAAAACCGCATCTTAGAAATATTTCGCACCTCCACCCCTTCTGAGAAGGGCTTCTTTAGGTTTAGGAAAATGCTTGTTCCCATATAAAAAAACCCAGGTAGGGCTGTAATAAGAATGAAAAAGAAACATTATCTTTTTTTAATGAAAAGGTGTATTTTTAACAAAGAGATGATACTTTAGGTGGTCATTTCTGTGAGAAAGCACCATCGGAAGATAGAGAGTGGGAAGTACTCAGGGTGTCTCTGATTAACAAGGAAGTGAGATCTCAAACTAGGAAGCTCTGGATATTTCTTTTTGATTTATAAACATAGGAGATGACTTAAGAAAATAGGAAAAAAGCTCATTAGTGTTGTTTCCTCAGATTTCGTTGTTCTATTCCTATAATTATATTTATATAATTGCTTAATTAACATCAGCAAGGGCTAAGGCCGGGGTGGCCCGGGCGCTGGAGCTGCCTTGTGCCGGGTGGAGGGCAGGGTCCCATGGGGTGGCCACTGACCCCTCTGTCCCTCGCCTAACCCTAGGGGAAGGTGGAAGGTTGATGCCAACCTGGTGAGCCTAAAGGCTGGCGATGTAACGCTGAGACAGCTGCTGGGACAGGTCCTGCATTCACTATTCATTTCCTAGACTAATTAGTCACCTTATAGTAATTTAAATACAACAGTGGATTTAAACCTCGTAGCAACAGAACACAATAAGGACTGAGGAGGATGGGTTTGATGCAAGCTGGGAAGCCTGTATTTATTAATAAACCCCCCCTAATTTTAGCTTTCAGTGCAAGTAAATCTTTCTGTGTTCCAGCACGTACACAACCGAACCCTCCGAGTTCAGCAAACATCAGCTAAAGGTACGTACGTTCAGCAACGTGCTTTCTCTCACACCGCAGAGAGGGGAAACGTAATCCCTGTGTCTGATGTGATCTCCATACAGACGGTTTGAAACACGGGCCCCCTTCTGAAACAGCATTACTTTTACAGTGGGCTTTTTAAAAAATACATTATTGCTGCTAATATTATATGTATGTATTTTAAAAGTAATTTCCCTGGACTCCAATAAAACGTTCTAACAGAGTTTTGTTCTCTAAACAATTTTAACCCGTGTTTCGCGTTCTGGGGAGTTCTTTTGGCCCCAAGGCAACGCAGAAGAAAAATTGCTGGCTAAGTAACACCAGATGCAGGAGAGACTGCCGGCCGCTAGAGAGCTCCCAGATGAGAAGCCCTTCCAGGCTGAAATACAAATATGTTTTGTAATGAAAGCAGAAACCCACTTTTACTTCAGGACAGAGGGACCAGCCATGAAACACAGAAAGGTTTCTTGCTTGCGCTGCAGCAAGAAGCATCGTTATCCGTAATTACATTTTTCATACTTGAAAGCAAAAGCCCCAGAGCTGCCCTCCCTCCAGAGCAAGGCCTGAAAAATTATCTTGAATGTTGTCCTTTAAGTCAAGTCAAATGGGGCTGATCTCAGGGATGAGATGAGAAGCTGTGGCAGCCCTTTGACGAGGGTTTCTGCGCAGGGATTATGTCGGCCGCTGTCTCGTGCTCCGTCGAGGGTGAAGCCCCGTGGACACCGTGTATCACCTGGAATTACAGCGCTGCAGCCGGAGCCGCTTTCTCCGGGGGAAAAGGGCAGGGGGGCGCCTCTCCCCTCCCTTGTTTGGGCTCCTCTTTTATTGAGGCCCCTATTAATGGGGACAAAAGCCACTCTTCATGTAACTCGTTGTGCCTGGATGCTTGAGGCGCCTGGCTGTGGCCACCGTTAGTCCTTTGGTAGCCACCTGGGGAGGAAGAGGTGCCGATGGGTGCATCCACTCCAGAGGGGCTGTCTGAGGTTGTGTTGTTTATATGGGGCTAAAATGCACTGAATTCATTCAAGGGTGTGGGGAAAGCCCTTGTCCCGGGGAGCTCAGATGTGAAGCCCAGATGCAGGGTGAGGGGTGGGATGTGGCAGAGTTTGAGCCAGGAGCCTCGTGTTTGTCATTTGCGCTGAGCACTTTGTTCCCAGCGTGGGCTCCTGTGGGTGCAGGGGCTGATGCCCCAGGAAGGATGCGGAGGCTCAGGGCAGCTGGGCTCAGCGCAGCGCTCGCCGGTGTGCCCACGCCAGCGTGTGCCATCCCTGGGACACTGCAACACCCCGGGGAGCATCGCGTCTATGAGCAAACCTCTACCCCACCTTGGCCCTGCTGCTTCCACCGGCCCCGTGAAGTGCTCCTGTCCCCACCGTGCGTGGCCTTCCCTGTGGTGACCTGCAGCCACCTCGCACATCCTGCTGCCCGGGGGGCTGGGAAGTGTTCATGCCTGTCCCTTTCCCCCCACTGCTGGAGTGAGGGGCAGCCACGTGTGGCAGCAGCTCCCAGAGCAGGGTTTGTACCGGGTCATGATTTCACGCCTAACAAGCGGTGTTTGAAGAAGCCTTCACCAGGGCCAGACTTAGATTCCTGGGGGGCGGGAGCCTAAAAATTCCCGTCTGCCAACTGTGACCATCCTGCACGAGGCACGGGTGGTGGCAAAAGGGGAGGGGGAGCCTGCAGTGCGGGGCAGCCGGGCAGAAGCGCCCCGAAATGCAGAAAAGCGTTTCCATCACTCTATGATCGTACAGCAGAGAAGTGCAAGAGGAACATGGAGGTCAGGGCTGACATCATCACATAACCATTTTGTGCGTCTTGCTGGAAATAGCAATATTTTGAGTTCCTGGTGGCTGCTTCTACTGTGTCCGTGCATTACACCATGTGCAGGGGCTGGTGCCAGTGCACAGGGAGCAGGAAACCCACTGGGCTGCGAGGGCCAAGCTGGGGCATCTTCTTCCCTCTGCTTTTACAAGAGCAAATGCCCTTTCATCTTGATCTGGCCCAGCAAACCCTGTCCCTGTCCCCAGGATCCCCTCTCTGATCAAAGCAACAAGGGAGGTGGGTGCCAGGACCAAGCACAACCGGGCTGGGTCCGGCTGGGGGCTCCCGGCAGCAGGACTGGGATGCTTTCGGGCCACCTCTGAGCTTGCCTTCCTAGATCTGGGTTTCTCCTGTCTGCCAGAAGTGATTTCCACCCCCTGCAATTTCCCAAGGGCTTGATGAGAAAGGGATAAAAAGTGCTGTCAAAGGTTTTGCCCTTCCCTTCCCAAGTATAAGCCCTTCGGGTCTCCGGAGGGGATTTGGCAGCCACAGGAATGCGTGGGAATACGGGAGGTTTCAGGACCGGGTGTGGGGCGGTGTAAGTTGTTAAGAGGAGCGTCTCACTGTGGGCTTCTCTGCAGCAAACTCACCCCCAAGTCTCAGAGCCCACGCTGGCTCCCCCCACGTCCTGGTGTCACTCCGGTGCGTGCCCTCCTCTTGGGCAGCCTGGCACAGGGCTGTGCTCAGCGTTCCCGGCAAGAGACAAGTGCAGCAGCGCAGACAGCCCTGACGATATTTTGCCTCCCAGGGCGTGAAGGGGTTAAACTTTTCAGATGGAAAACGAACTGAAGATCAAACCAGCAGCGTGGTGACCTCCCGCTGCCGGGCCAGCAGCAGCTCCCCAGCCCACGCCCGGCAGCTCCATCCATCGCTCGGCAGGGCCGGCGGCAGCCGTGGCCGGTAGGTGCGAGGGGTGTCGGGGCTGGGCATGGAGCGGGACCTGCCCTCGGCTCCGGTGGGACCCTGGGGCTGGGGCGGGAGGGTGACGGCGGGGTGTGATGGTCCCTGGGATGGGGGGAGTGCTGGGAGGGCTGTCCCTGAGCTGTTGTCAGGAAAGCGATTGCTCAAAGCGAGCTTGTCCTGGGGAATGACAGATGGACCAAATCCATGCGATTTCTTGCCTTTTGGGATGCATGGCTGGCAGATCCTGGGGCTCCTGGAGCAACATGGCTTTGTAATTGAGCTTGCATGCAATGAGGGAGGATGTTGTGGGTTTATCTGGGTTTAGTTCTGATGGGTATATTTAATCCTGTCCTCCGATGATAGGCAGCTCTTTACTAATAAATACAAAAAGCGTGGGGTGGCAGTTTACAGTTTCCAAACAATGAAAGATCTTCTCCACATAGGCGGAAATTGGCTTTTCTTTCCTTGAGTTGAGAACGTTGTGGTCTGATTCTAAGTAGTATCAGGCATAGTCTGCTGTGCTAAGTCTGTGCCGTCTCCCTGGCTCTTCAGTTTATTGAACGAAGGGAAACACCAGCTGGTTCAAAGGCACTGTGTCAGTAATTCGGATGTTTGTTTTGCAGTAGTAAAGCGGTGTAGTCTTACCTAAGGATTTGCATAAACATTTATCATATCATTTACATTGTAAAACGTAGTAATTTTGCATTGCAGTAAGAATTCCTCTTGTTCAGAGAGCAAGGCTGAATAAAAAGTCACAATCATTTCTGCTGAAGAAACAAGGATTATACTTAGTTTAAAGGAAAAAAGGTATAACGGTATCCCAATAAAACTAAAACTGAAATATCGTATCATTCCCCTCTCCCCAGAGAATACCCTCAACCCTTACAGCGTGATATCTTTTTCCTTAGAAAGGAACTAGAAAAAATATTTCCCCAAAATCTGAGACTTTTTTTTTTAATTATTATTAAACTGATCTTGGGATGGTGTCTGAAGGAGGCTGCCAGGCGGATGGCTGCTAAGCGGTAGCTTCTGACCAGGCAAATGGAATTGCAATCACCGTATTTCAGAGTCGGAAAATCTCAAATTCCCTTCACTGGCTTCCCGGTCGCTACAACCCAATTCCCACAAGGTGCCTTCTGGCCAGAGATGAGGCTCTTGATTACAGAAATGTGGATCTCCTGGTAACTGCGCTTGAGTTATTCTTCCGTACAATGGAGAACAAGTCAGTGTTATTCTTTGGAAGCATGAACTCCTCCAAATGCTAACGTGCGGGGAGAAAGAAAACAGCAGTTTTTATTATCTTCTTAACAGCAGCCCTCAGGAATGTGCTTTGTAGCGAGTCCTCCTGCCTTGGCCCCGGTGCCTTCCCCAGGGGCTGGCACAGCCGGGGACACTCCGCCGGCCAGACGAGAAACAAGCAGGGGAAGAAATAATCCAAGCAGGGGGAAAGGAGGAGGCTGCGGGATACGTTGAGAGAGGAGCACTGAAAAGTCATTAGGAGAAATGCAGGGGGGCACCCCAGGGGCCAGCTGTGGCTGCACAGTGAGGCCGACGGGGGACTTGAGGGCATCTCCTGGGGCCAGACACCCGTGTAGGTGACATGGGATGGGTCCCTGGGGTTTCGCCTCTTAAGACAGCCGGGAAGGGATGCTGAATGCCTCAGCTTTTGCCATGTAGCTCGTTGGCTCGATGCCTTCCCACAGAGGTGAGGTTTGCCCTGGGGACATCCCCATCTGCCCCTCGTTGTCCACAACCAAAGTCACAGGGAAAAACGCCTGTAGGCAGAGCGTGACCTGTCCAACGCCAACCTGCCCTGGCTGGTGGGGTTTATTCACTAGGGACTTGATGCTACTCCCATTTGAGTGGATAGTAAAATTCCCATTGATGTTTTTCATTTATTTATGACCTTCTACGGACTCTCGATTACCACTGCAACCGTGCCCGGGGTGTGCGACTGCACGGGGACGCGCGGTGCTGCGGTGCAGAGGAGTCTGCTGTATCCTGTTTTTGTAAAGGGCTTTTCCTCTTAGTAGTTGTAGTGAAAACAAACATGTGGGAGAACAATGGGATGGTTTTTTTTCTGTTTTCCTCCACATTTTTAAGTACAATAAAAAAGCCTATTAAAATTAAAAGTATTGTGTCAACAAAAAAGGGATACCTATATGTTAATGAGGAAAGTAAGTGTAACTATGTGAACACGCAATCACAAGCACAAAGGTCATTCGCCTCCCTGAATCTCAGCCTGTATTTTTGCTGTTGAAAGCCTATTCATCAAATACCTTGTGAAAACAGGGCACTGGTGAAGCAGAACAATGCCCGTGCCATAAAGCTGTACCAAAGGAGGGTCAGCTTCACACCCTGGCACGCTGCTGCCGGACTTTGCAGTCCCCAAGTCGTCATCTCTGCAGGGAGCCAAGGGGAGTCAGCAGAATGGATTTCCTTTCTTTGGGTTAACCTGGAGGCTTTTCATTTGTTGTGTCTGAAATATTTTTTCAGTAAACAAATAAGAATAATTCTGGTCACTGTGAAAAATGGAGGTAATAGTGAGATATTAATTCTTTCTGGAAGTAGAACTTGGAATCACAGGACAAATTACCCTCAAGGATATGGGCTCTGTGAACTCAGTGATAAGCCGTAACAGGTGGGACAACCCCTTTCAGTAGTTCCTATTTAGATTATGGGTGTTTTAGAGAAACATTTTTCCACATGCAGTGGTGGAGGATCTATCGTAGCAGGTGCATAATTGTCCAGTTAATTCTTCACAAGGTGAAGTTGCTCCTGGTGAAAATATATTTCCCTGGGCTTTGTTTAGCTGCAGTTCTCTGCCAGTGAGGACTTTTTCCCTCCGGGGAGGGAGGACCCCTCGCCCCTGACAGTGCTTTTCCCACGCAGGTGCTGCAGCCCCCGACCACGTCTGGCCTCGACCCTCTCAGCAGAGATCAGGCTCCCGAAGCCATTGGCTACAAGGTGGGTTTCCCGTGTCACAGCCATCCCCGTCACTGCTCTCCCTTTTCACATCGTCTTTCCTGAGTGGTGCCCGCCACACCTGGGTGCAGTTTTCCAGTGTGTTTGGATGGGATGAGGTTATTCTTGCCACTAGCAAAGTCCAATATTCTGCTGAAAGGGAAACTTGCACTAGACCCAGAAAAACACGAAATAAATGTTACTTTTAAAAGGGATCACATCCAGGGCTCTCCGAATGTTAGAGACTTAGATTTGCTTTGTGTTTGGATGTCACCAGTGTATTAAATAATGCCCTGTTGTTGCTGCTGCCTCGAGAGTCCCATTTCTGTGTCAGTTCTGGGCTCCCCGGCTCAAGAAGGACAGGGAACTGCTGGAGAGG
>VXBO01007938.1:198322-211974 GCA_013400135.1 Rhinoptilus africanus
TTTCTGTTGACATCAAAGTGCTTTGTGAAATCAATATAAATTTCAAGGGATTAATTTAAGGGCGAAAGAAAATAAATAAACTGCAATAATGTCAAAATACTGCATCCAACGTTATTTGGGGTGTAACATTTTGGCTTTATTTTGAAACAATGTATCCTTTCAAGAATCGGTTTGCTTTCATTCTGTCCTAACATGTAATACAAAGATGAAAAGAAGGGTTTTGAAGTGCCTGAAAGAGAAGGGAGAAGCTTTTAACCATCCTCCTCCTGAGAGCCCTACACATTGTGATTTTGACTGCAACTCATACCCATGCTAAATTTAAAAAACCCTTCAAAATGGGGCTCAACCTTTCTCACAGCTCTCTCCATCAAAAGCTGAATGTTGAAGTGATAATGTTCGTAACAAAGAGCATGTAGTATAAACATTCAGTTTGTCGTAAATAAATTACACTTGGTCGTACTGTCGCAGTGTTGGTGACAGCTCGTACAGCCTGCGCCCTTCCCCTGTAATGCACCAGAACGAAGCAAATATACATCGCGGGGGAAAAAAAAATACTTGTCTTTTGTCAAAGAGCCCAACTGCTGTCAGCAAACATATTGTGGGAATATGAATCTGGAAACAAACAGACCATTAGAGGGTGAGTTAAGGTTTTGTGTTTTAATTCTAAACATGTTGAGTGAGGGAACCAGAGATGTGCAATGCCAGGAAAACTCTGCACCAGAAGGGGTTTTTTTTTTTTTTTTTTTTTTCCTCTAATGAAAGCTGGTATTTTTATTGAATGCAAAGTGCTTTGGGTGACAAAGATGGTTACATATGGAAAATATGAAGTTCCGTTTGTTCTGGAGAATTATGAAGATCACTTGATTAGAAGTAATGTTGCGCCGATGCAAGTTTTACATTCTTTCCTTTGTGGAAATCAGTCATCCATTTACAGAACCTTATTAACAAGGTACAATAATTTTCCAGCGTTGAGGGAACATATACGGAGGATGTCTGCTTGCACAGAAAGCAGAGACTTGGTCTTGTGCAGTCACATCTTTTGTTGGATTATGTTTGTGCTTTGCTCTATCGCAACTATAATGGGATTGAGAAAATAAACTGCCTTCCCCAGTTAGGGAACACTGGGGGGGCAGAGCCTGCGCCAGGGCCATGGTGCTGCCCACCCCACTCTGACAGCAGGAGCTGCTTGGGATGAGGGCCATCAGGAACCTGGGGAGCCAGGGGACCTCTTTGGAAGTCTCCTGAGAGGACTTGGAAATCATCTGTGGAGTCCTGAGAGGGCCCCGCAGTTCCCAGCGTTTTAGGGCAATGCATTCCGAGGTGGTGGGAATGTGGGAATGCCACAGCGGGGAAGGGAGCCAGGCCCAGTCCCCCAGTGTGAGATGCTGCATGCCCTGGCATGGACCTAGCGACAGCGACCAGGCTTGTGCCTCTTCTGGGCTTTCATTCTTCTGACACATCGTAAAGGTCCTCTCCCCCGTGTCTAGACACAGTGCTGTAGAAAGGATATCCTGATCTGCCCCGGACCCCGCTCTGCAGGGACAGTTGCAAGGCAGTCTGTGTCCTTGTGTATTTTGGCAGATGCTGGAGCTTTGCTCTCTCAGGAAAAAGCTACTTTGGTCTCTCCCCTTCCTATAGCTACTGTCTTGGCCTTATAACTATTCTAATGGCGGCCTGAGCTGCTCCGTTATACTGAAGAGGAGAAGGTTGGGGTGAAGGAGCAGCAGGACACCTCCACCTCAGACTGCACCACCAAGCCCATGTGGACCTGGAAGTCTTCAAAGGCTGCTCCTCTGTCCGGCACCTATTCCCGGAGTGCTTTCTTTGGGCCATAGCTCTGGATGCCTCTGACATTAATGGTTTCCTGCGCGCTGTCACACTAATGAAAACTGAAAATCCCCTGAGATGGTCAGCCTTGTCCACCTGCCACTTCCCCTCCACCACTGCCCAAACACATCCTGGTTTTCCCCCAGATCCAAGGATTTGCTTCCTCTGGTGCTCTGAGGATGAGCATCCCGCCTGCACCATTAACATGGACATAAATTAGGATATGAGAAGAGAAAAAACATTAATTTCCCAAAGTCTTCAACAAGATAGCTTTTTTGGAGTAAATGCCCCTGCCAAGCCAGCTCACAGCCTTGGGAGATGCTTGTGGCCCGGGAGACCCTGCCTGTGGGGACAGTGGAGCTTGAATTTGGAGGTGGCTTCAGCTGCCCCCGCTGCTCATGGTCTCTTACTGGAGGCTTTCCCCATGCAAGAGTGTGTCATCTCTTGCCCGGCCCTTCGGCTGTGCTGTCTGCACTGTGGTCAGGCTTCCAGTTATTTCAATGCTGAGTTTTATTCGCTGTTAATTTTATAGGGAGGCAGAGGTTGATCAATACTTTCTGCTATTTCCTGCCATCTCCCACAGCACTGGCTCAAATTGTAGTTAACAAACCAACACCCCCACCCCCCAGCCAGCTCTGTGAATCCAGCCCAGCCCTCAGGGTAGCGGTTACGGGGGTTGCATGGCGTTTACTGATGCTCATCGCAGGGTGAAGGAGCAGCTTTTTGCTGCCCTTCTTTTCCGCCTAGGAGAGAGCGCTGCCGCAGGAGCACGCTCCGAGAGCACAGGAGCACCGCCTGGAGATGTTGGGCTGTAGTGAGAAGATAACATGATAGTTTCAGAAAATCTGCCCGTCGGGATGTGAGGCTGCGTTCAGAAGTGGTAATGGCCGGGATAATGTGTTGTTTATTGCAAACAGGCATCTGCAGTGGCCTCGAAGGTCTGGATGTCCGACCGCCCTGCTACAGGCATCAAACCCCCTGTTTAGAGTTTCAGCCCCAGATTCGGCCTCCGCAGCCAAGTGGCGATGGTATCACATTCGCTTTTCATTTCTGCATGGGCACCGTGCCCGTGCAGTTATAACACAGCTGATTCTGATTTTCATATAGTTCATTGTTTACTTATGACTTACTATAAAGTTGAGCTTGTCTTATTTATGAGCAGCCATGAAGATATGGGATTTCATCCACTGGGTGATGACTCATTCATTGGGTTGGACTCTTTAGCTCCTAATACGTGACATATTGTGGGCTATTGGATGAACAGCATTTCTGCATGAGCCCAAATTAAATGCGCTGAATGGAAATAATTAGTTATTTGTTTTTAAAATCGTGTTTGTAGCTGGGTTTGTGCTGGTTTAGCTCCCGGCTCATTCCACCGATGTGCACAAAGGCAGGATGAGTGGCTGGATGGCTACGGTGGGGAGGTGAGGAACACTTTAGGGTCAGACTTCAGACATGCCAGAGGAGGCTTTGCTTTGTTTCTGCTGTACACGGAAAAGCTCTGCAGTGCTGGAGCACTCAATACTTTCTATGAACTTTAATGACTGCAACATTTCTTGTGCTGCTGCAAACAATTTGAGAAACTAATTTGTAAAATCACTCATAAAAATCTCATGTTCTTGCCATAATAATAAAGCTCCTCGGCTGGAAAAAGAAATACAGACCTTCAGAAAGAGCAGCTCAGCAGGAGAGTACTTTAGCTGCTCTTGTCTCGGGCGTGCTTTCCCCTCCCGTGGGTGCGTCATGCCCAGTGGGTTCAGCCGGAAGGATTCACGCACGGTCAGAAATATCGCCCCCGGTAACGCTCAACTGTGTAAGGAAAATGAAAAGTTTTTTAAGAACCTTTTCCACCCCTCCTCCTGCCCTCCTCTCTCACGGGTGGGACAGGTAGATGGGAAGTCTTGGAGTGACTTTGTTGCGGCGAGTGGTTGTTCCGGCTTCCAAGTTTCCGCAGCCGGGAGCCCCGCCAGCAGAAGTTTATGCCTCCATCTCAGCGGTAAGGATGCTTCCCGGGGCCGGCGGATGGCTGGGAGGCAGTGGCAGGGCGTGTGGGGGACTCGCCATGACATAACCGCATTCCTNTCTAACCCACGGATCACACACAGGCTTTTATCCTGCCCCGGGTGGAGGTGCCCTTCAGAGAGCCCCCAGGGGCAGCGGTCGCCTCTGCCCTATCCCTCCGTGCCCCCCCAGGCTGGTGGCAGCTAAAGGGACTTTGCGCTAATTAGCGTTTCTAAGGACTGTTAAAGAGGCTGGGATTTGCCAGGATGGGAAACTTCGGACTGCTCCAGCCGCTGCTCTCCTGCCTTCAGCCTTCCAGCCTGGAGTACCAATGGCAAAGCTTTCTCCCAGTTGCACCTCACCAGTTTGCAACCATTCCATTGTGACTCCCCCTCCCACTTCACTAGTGGAAACCTGCTGCTCTCAAGGAACCAGAGAGAGGATTTTTTTTTTGCTTTGCAGAAGGAAAAATCGCTGCTGCTGTGAGGACTATAGAAAACACAGTGGGCCAGTGCCTCCATGGGTTTGCATGTGGCCAGGCACGCCGCCGGCGAGGCTGGTGAAGGAGCAGGAGGAGGAAGGCTCCTGTGGGGCCAAACCAGCCCGTCAAAGGGCAGGGCATGGCTTGTCCCTCTGTGCAGACCCCCCAGGCCCTGGGCTGTGGCTGCACGGCGGTTCCCGTGCCAGCCGGGCGCTGGCAGCACCAGTGTGTAATGGTCAGGTCTGTGCTTCTCTCACAGGAGAGAAGGCTCTCGCTGCCGAGTCTTTCCAGCGGCTGCTCCCGGAGAGCCGGAGGTAACGCAGGTGTGCTGGCGCTCGCCCGGCTCAGCCCGACCATTCCTGGTATGGCAAGTTCATACCAGGAGCTTGCCAGCCAGGGGTGGCTGGTGCCAAAGGACCAAAGTCCGTGCAGAGTGGAGGAAAAGTTTACACACGAAGTCTAACAAGGAGATATATCTGGAAGACCATTGCTGAATAGAAAGCAGGAGAAGGGGGCTTCTTGTGGGTACACCTGGCCCTGCTGGTGTTGCAAACGGGAGGGTTTCTGGTCCCCAGAGGAGCTGCTGCCACCTCCCTCCCCAGGCTTGAGCCTCACAGAGGCCAAAAGCAAACAAGGGCCATCAGAGGCGCCTGGGCGGCCACTCTGCTGTGCCCGTGCAAGCAGCCAGTGCCTCTGAGAGGCCAGCGGTGATAACCCAGGGCTTTGCCAGGCTCCTGCAGCCCTGCCCGGACCCCAGGGCTGTCCCTGCTGCCAGGCCCCTGCGGGGCTCCCACGTAGCATGACCGGCCCCAGCTGGATCGCCTCCATCCTGCTGCAATCCATGTTATCACCACGGCTGTAAAGATAAAACCACATACCTGAGGCTGCCCTATCTATGTCTCACTCTTCCCTCTCCCTTCTCCAACACCACCATTGCAGCAATGGGGCAGCTGGGACTAAGGCATGGAGACCACCCTCAATAAAAGGTCTCAAGCCATGCCCCAGCCCTGTTCCCCTGTTCCATTTTGCTCTTGCTCACTCTAGTTAGCAGGACTGGGCTTGGTGGGGCTCCGTATTTCCCCTCTGCGTCACACCAGCCTCTGCTGGTGTTTTAACCCGTAGGGAAGCCACAATGCCTACGGATTACAAAGACAAGGTTCCTCGCTGGGAGCACTGTACCAGATGGCTGATGTGAAGTGCGGTGCCAGCTGCTGAGGGTGTCTGAATTGCCCTTTGAAACACACTGTTCTTCAATTGAAAAGGATCTATTTTTACTTTTGGTCCTTTTCAATCAGACAGCACGTGACCGGGCTCGTTCTTGATATTATCTCCCGTTGCAGGTCTCTGTCAGGCACACAAGGAGCAAGCGGTGCCAGCTGCCCAGTAACACCTTTCTGATGCCATCTTCTCCCAGTAGCATACCTCTTATTGTGTTGTTTTTTTAGCTGATGATTGTGGAGCTGCTTTGCTCCCAAAGCCAGGAATCACTGCTATCCTCATTTTACAGTAAGACAAGATGCCACACAGGAATTGTAGATTTTGCCCTGGAAGACGAAGGCAGAGCCAGAGCAGAGCAGGGATCCCCGTGGGGGAATCTCAGAGTTCTGAGGAAAAGCTTACGCACAGAAAAGTTCCTGAGAATAGGTAAGACACAGATCATGCTGTGGGGATGGGTGAGCTGCTCAGCTTTCTTCCTGCCCTGTTTTCTTCCATCTGGGGGCTCCAGTTTCTCCAGACCAACCCCACGGAGCCATCCCTGGACTGCCAGCCCCGCAGTTCCTGCTGGGGGCTGTGCCAGGACACACAGCCCAGGGTTTCCTGAGCTGCCGCCTTCCTCCCACCTACCCCCGAGGTGGCGTCTCCTGTTATTTTCTGGGACAACACCCTGCCCTTTTCCCCCGCCTGGTGCTTCTTGCACCCTCGCACCCACCTCCGCCTTTCCTCCTCACAGGGTGTTGCTGGGCAGAGCTCAGGCGGGGGACATTGCTCTGCTGCAATATATTAACAGCAAAACTGACTAACAACTGCACGGGGGAACGGTGGACTGAGGCTGGTGACTGCCGGCCAGGTCCAAGTGCTTTTCTTCCACCCTTTATTATTCCTGATTCTCACGAAATCAATGTGATGCTGCCCACAGGGGTCTCTGCCATTCCTCCTGGTTCTGCAACCTGTTTAAAAGGTTAGCTCCCTTTCCAGCAGAGAAATGCCCCCAGAGACGTGGCCTCACACATACAACTGTTTATGGAGGAAGTTAAATACCCTGATGGCGTGGCTGGATAAGGACCAGGCTGCCAGCACCACACTGGGCTGAGCAGCAGAACAATGCACGGCCCTCGTGCCCTCCTGTGCCAGCCAAGGCTTACCAGCCCATGGAGGGGCTTATAAAATAGCTTTCCAAATGAGTCAGTAGACTTACAGCTTCTTACGCAAGATTTCTGTCTGGGAATATTTTTGTGAGAAATGTTTAAAAAAACAAAAAAAAGAAGAGTGACTTCAGCCCTTTGCAGAAAGCAAATCCACTTAAAGCCTGTTTTGGCTTTTTTTTGGTTGATTATTCACCACCATGAGAGAACACCGCCACAGGGACAATGGAGATGAGCGCTGTGCAGCATCGTGCCCTTCTTCTGAAATAGCCGGGATGCGCGTGTTTTCACCCACTCTGTGCAGGGGCATTCTCATCCCTGCGGCTGCCGCATCCCGCAGCTGATGCAGCAGATGAGCATGGAGCCCAACGGCCTCCCTCCCCCCTTGGCTGCACCGTAGGTCAACGGTTTTGTTTATGTCACATAGTAGGGCTTTAGTTTGTTTAAAAAATATACACTGTTCCCCTGGAAAGCGTTCCTTCCTCTGCTTCATCCAGCTGTCCCGAGGAGGAGCTTGGCAGCTCCTCTGCAGCCAAACACAACTCCTCATCTGTTCCCCAGGTTAAAGCAACTCCTGAAGAGTAACTGGGGAACACCTGGAATTCTGTGCAGTCCACGCGCTCTGGCAGATGTGAGAGGGTTTACTCTGATTTTACACTGTCACCCCTGGAAACTCCAACTTGCGGAGTAAAAGCACAAGTAGAGAAGCTCAAACCCCTGAGAAAAACTGGGCGTACCGTTTTAGGAAGGGAGCCCCAGTGATTCCGAGAGCAAACACCGGCAGTAGGTAAAGCTGGAAGCAGGCGCAGAGAACGCCTAGCGAGGACGGTGCCTGCGGTATCTGATAGGGGCAGGAAGCCGCGATTAGCCGCACACTGGAGCATTGTGTGGCTTTGTGTAGGATCTGACTTCCCAGGTCGTGAAATCAGATCCTGAGTTATTTTAAAAATGAGTTGCCCTTTCAAATTATTTTTCAACTTCTTGTTTTGATATGCCAAGTCACATTTATTTGGGTAAGCTCTGTTTCACTCGGACACCCGCGGCGCGGCCATCGCTGCATTCCTGGTGCTTGGGGGGGGTTCTGGCTGGGAGCAGGCGCTGCCGTGGGGACGCTTGCACCAGCAGGCATCACCCTCAGGTACCAATACAACTTTTATTTGGATTTTGCAGAGAGATGTGACTATCCATGGCCATGAGCATGCATTTTCTTCACTTAAAACAATCTTCATAAATTAGAACCAAAAAGAAACACCCTGCAGCAGTTTATCAATGAGAAAAATATAGAAAAATAGATTAATTTTGCAGCATTTCCACAGGAACAAGCAGCGAGGGTATTTTGGACAAAGAAACAAGGTGAATTCCTGAATGAGACACACTCCCAAGGAATGCTCTGTCCTTGCTCTTCCAGTATGTGCTAACTGGATTCCAGTTTGGTTGTCTCCCCAGATTTCAGCTGCCACAGGACAGCAAAAAAGCATGAGCAGCCTTGTTCTTGGGCCATTTACAGCCTGTGTCAAAACCAGAGCTTTAAATTCCAGCTGCAAGCCTCTCCAGGATCCAAAACAACAGCAGCACTGTACGTTCTGGCAAAGCACCGTGTTTGCCAGATGGATGGCTGCTTTTGGCACCAGTTTCAGCTTCTGGATACATATTTAATGCAGTAAGACATATAAATATATATACACACATATATAATGCAGCAAGTCCTCTATGTACAGAAGAAAAATCATATTCTTCCAGACAGAGAGAGATGAAAAAAACACCCCAGACACAACTGCTACTACATGCAACTGTTGCCTAAATAGACTTTTGAATGATAAATTTCAATTCATATTCCAGGACAGTCTAAATATTTTTCAGTGTATTTCTCGAGGTTTCTCTGCCTAAAGACATCCCTCTGTCCCATTTGGACCAAACTGCTGCTGTGTGCTTTCGTATTGCTGTCTTCCCTGGATAACAGAGGTAGGAGGAAAAAGAAGATGGAAAAACGCAGAACAAGTTGTATCAAATGTCCTACCCAATATTTGTATAATGCAGAACTCGTTCCCCTTCCATAGAGCTGCTGAATAAGCTGCAATCCATGACGCAATCCATTGAATTCATGCTTTGACTTGAATGACTTGTCTCGGTTTTGCTTCGCTTGGTAGCGATCGCAGTAACAAAAGGAGAGGCTTAATGACTACTTTATCAATCGAGAAGAAACACTTCTATTGTCTTTAAAAACTCAGTAAATAGTGTACTGAGAGAAGAAATTGTGTGGTGTGTTTGGAAACCTTTGACGTGGGAGACCGGGAGCTGCTCCCAGGGACCCGGCTGTGATTGCGGAGCCGGGATCGGTGCTGCCGGCTGCGCGGCAATGCCATTTATGGTCATTTAGTCATGAAACCCCATCGAGTTATGCTGTCTGCTCCTTCTGAAAACCCAAACCTTCAACTGCTTTGAGCCTCAGCTTCTGCCTTTAACGGTGCTGGCTGAGCGCTGGATTAGCAGCCGAGTCTCCCTGTGGCGCTGCAGGGATTAGCATCTGCACAGTGTTTTGAATGAATGTGCTATAATTTATTTTATGGCATTTGTTGCACATGGCTTTTGTTGCAGTGCACAATGCTGTCCTGTGTTTGGATAAGACTATTACGTGCCAAAAACTTATAAATATTTAAAATCTCCTGATAAATTTCTAAAGCTAGCTGGGTGCTACGGCCCATGTCCCAGTTGTTCCTTTTCCAAGCCATTGCCCTGACAACTCCCAAGCTTTGACAGCCCCAGGGTACAAACCCTCAGGGTGCTGCGCCTTTGACAGAAGCCTTTGGAAAGGATGGATGCATCTTGCTGGCTTTTCACCACACGTTTCTGCTGGGATGTGATGCATCTTCTAAGTCATTTGTGTGGGGTCAGTTGTAGCGTGGGAAAAAAATCAGTGCTGCTCGTGTGTATTAGCAGCACCGCTGAAATCTTTAAAAGATCCTCAGAGAGGCGATAACTGAACCGCGGTCTGACAGTGGTGGAGAAAAGCCCTTCCACCTGCAAAGGCTCAGTCCTGAATGCTCGGCCACGGCCGATTCCTGCTCTAAGCAAACCGTGCAGATGTTGGATTAACATTTGATATTAATTACGATTCTTGTCCTCTTACGATCAAAGCAAGCTGTTGCTGAATAATGCAGAGAACACGTACAGTGTCCCAAATGGCTGGGATCCCTCATAAATAGCCCATGGTTCGGAGGAATCCAAGAACATATCATCACATGAGACCGTGATAAAGTTGATTACCCCGAAGCAGACATCGGACTTCATTAGTCACCCCATCATGCGCTGCCTGTCCACTGATGTCAGCCAGGGCCCGCGCTGCCGCTCCCCACACCCTTCTGCTTTTGCAAGCCAGGCTTAAACAGGCCTTTCCTGAGCGAAGCAGCCGGTGGTCAGAGACTCTACTTCCCCCTACTTTTAGGCTGCTCCAAAAATCTAACAGCAAAATGCCCACTGCGGAGTCCCACCGTACGCTTCCAGGGCCCTGAAAAGTGTGATGAATAATCTGGGCTGAGATTAAATTTCCATTAAGGACGGTCATGGAGTCCAGCAAGAGCGCACCTGTAAAGGCCAGCCAACTTTTATTTACCTTTACAGTTTAAACTATGCTCCTAATTTTTTTTATTCCTGCCCCCAAAGCAGGAATTCACTCCCTGAAAATTCACAGAGCCTGGTCTCTCTGGTTGGAGAGACATTCTGCAGTGTCTTTTTGCTAAAAATACAGAAACCAGGTGCCGTTACAATTCATTCTGTTTGTCAAGGATGCATTTAAAAACGCAAAATATTCTGAGCAGTTCTATGATAAAGCACTAGGTATGCGGCAGTGGAAGACCTCTGCTGCTGAATAAACAGGGTCTTTTTAAGTCCAGCCTTGCAGTGAATTACCATGAAGAGGGAGGAAGAGTATTTTTAAAACAGTGGAAAAAATTCAATGCTGTGCTTTTGCAACTGCTTCAAGAGAACCAAAAAAGCAATGACAGTGTTCTTCCTTCCTTATATCTGCATCTAGTGAGCAAAGGAAGAGCCGGGATGGAAAGATCTTTGTCATACAGCACAAATTAAAAGAGAAAAGTATCTGCCCCAGTGCGCAGTGTTGAAATCTCTCTCCCTCTCTGCATATACACATACATCCACACTAACATCTACCCGTATAAATATACACATAAGGTATTTCTGCAAGGCATGCATTAGTTCATTTGTAATAACATGCAGCACCAAGCTGGTATTCCAGCAAGTACCAATTAACGGGTTAGCTTGTTTTTACTTCTCTGCCTCCTGATGAAACCTGATACACGCGTTTACTTGTGTCAAAGGGTCTTCCAACTTCATTTCAAAGGAAATCCAGTCTTTCAGGCCAAACACAACCCCAAGAACAACCCAATCAGGGAGCAGCCCAGGGGGGACCCTCTCCTCAGAGGAGGAGGACGAGGCGGTGGTGCCAGAGGAGCCGCCTGTCACAGCGGTTACTGCCACAGCCCACTGCCACGCTTGTGGCCAGGCAGGTCCCAGACACGGTGCCTCTCCTGATCTCAAAACCTCTGCAGGCGATGAGGGGGGGCCATGCTGGGGCTGCCCCTCTCCACTGCTCAGACCATGGCTGGGAGGTTCATCTGCGACTGGGAAGGAAGGAAAGAAACAAGATCTGTTCCTCAGAGCAGGAATTATTTTGCTTTCTTTCATTCTCTTCCCATAAAGCAGCCTTTGTTTCTCAATAATCCTGAAAGTAACCAGGATGCAAAAGGCCGAATTCTGCCCAAGAGCCCTGTGATGTGCAGGGAAGGGCAGCTGTGACATGGCTGCTGCATCCAGACCATCGGCATCCCTCCCACCCCGCGTGGTCCCAAGCAGCAACAGCCCCCGCTGCGCCGCTGCCCTTCTCCCGAGGCTGGAGGGGGGAGCGGGGCTCACAGCCCCGCACCGGCGCTTTGCTGAGCCCTTCACTGCTGGTTTCGTGGCTGAGTGCTGCTGGTGGGGTGGGTGGGTGGACGGAGGGGTGGGTGGATGGATGGATGGACGGACAGATGGACAGAGTGCTACAAAACCACTCAAAGAAACCTCTGTCCTTACATATCCATTGCACAATACATCATTGGGATGAAAATTTTCTTTGCTAGGTCTATGGAAAAAATGACCTCTATTAAAAATTTTAGCTAAATATTTAAGTTAAAAATGAAGGGCCTTTCCCCCCGACTTTTCCCTGTTTAACATTTATCCACTTCTTTTGCTACAGAAAAAAATGGCCCAAGCTTCAACTTTCACTGTGGCCTGGGCACAAAACGATATTAAAGAGAGTGTGCATAGCTAGGTGTGGGAGTGGAAAGGGACGGAAATAAAAGTGTTATAAACAATCAGATAATCTGTATGTGGAATGGTTGCTAAGGAGTCCCAACCCAGGCCAAAGTCGATAAGCAATTAGCATCCATTAAAAGATGAAGTATCGGGTGATGGGAGAAAAGCCCTTGGAAAAAGGCTCAGTTCTGTGTTTCCAGCCTGCGTTCCTGGGGCTGGAGCAGGCTGTGCCGATGGCAGGGCTTGTGGTGGGGGCACAGCCTGCCCTGGCTGGGGCATCTCTATGGCCTGTTGCCGGCTTTGCTCTGTAAATAAAATCCCCCTGTTAAACTTAGTTTTTATTCAAATCCTCCTTGCTGCTTGGCTCGATAATTTGAGGAAAGGGCAGTGGCTGCTGTGCCATGAGATACACCTCATCATTTCAGCGCATTCAGTCTGCTCTTTGATTTCTTCGATAGTTTTAAAACAGGAGGTGGTGCCGCTTACTGGTTGGGGAGCAGTGGGAGTTTAGGTGTAAGGTCATCTTCAGCTTTGCTTCTTTCTTATTTTCTTGTAAACAAAGTTATCTACTAAAACTTACATAGTAGTTAGGTCACTGGAGAGAAACCGCAGTGCCACAGTTTAGTAAAGGCTTTAGAAAAAAAAAAACCTTGAAAGAAAATCATTGGAAATCTGTATTCTAATTTTAGTGGCGAGTGGCTGTGGTCATTTAACTGGATAAAACTTTATTGATCGCGTTCCAATGGATTTTTGTTTTCTCTGACAGACTCCCACATCTTTCGGTGTGACGGCCTTGATGTAAGTAGATACACACACAAAAACTTTGCTTGACATCGGTGGAGCAGCCCCGGCAGCAGAGCCAGGACTGTAAGTGTGTGTGGGATCAGTGCCCAGGGGAGGGGGAGCGGGTGGGCGCAGGCTGCCCGCGGGGCAGGGACACGCAGGGACACCCCGCTGCAGCTTTCCCTGACGCGGTACGTGCCGTGGGATGTCTCTGCACCCTGTACAGGGCCAGCGTGTAGCAACTGCAGATGGGGTAGTTCTGTTGACTCTTTGCTGTCATCAAATGAGTCAGCGGCAAGTCACAGTCTGTATGGTCGGCAGGGAGTGGCACGGCAGGAAATCAGGCACAAAAGTGGGGTAAAAAAGGAAAGACCTCCCTGAGAATTCAGTTCAGCTACTTCATTGCTTTCTGAAGTTTCTATTTTCTTTAAATGCTTGATAAAATAGTGTGTACGAGCAGAGAGGGTGCTCTCCCTTAGCAGCGTGCTGCATCTTCTGCGAGCACCACCACCCCCTCCCGACCCAGCCCGCACTTTGCACAGCCTTCCTGATGGCTGCAGTGTTTTACAGAGGTCCAGAAGCGAATCCCCCCCCAGCCCGCAGAGACCGGGCTCTGCCGGCCTCCCCCGCACAGCCCCCTGCTCCGCAGGCCCTGGCGCTGGGTCGCCCACCCATGGTCCCCCCCCAGCCGCTCCACGGCGGGTGGGTTGCCCACCCATGTTCCCCCCCCAGTTGCTCTATGGCGGGTGGGTCCCCCATCCATGGTCCCCCTGAGCCGCTCTATGGTGGGTGGGTCGCCCACCCATGGTCCCCCCCCAGCCGCTCTATGGTGGGTGGGTCGCCCACCCATGGTTCCCCTGAGCTGCTCTATGGCGGGTGGATCACCC
>VXBO01007938.1:212044-287731 GCA_013400135.1 Rhinoptilus africanus
GGCGGGCGGGCGCGGCCGGGCGGGGCGCGGGCGGAGCGGAGCGGAGCGGAGCCGACCCAGGAGGAGGAGGAGGAGGAGGAGGCGGAGCGCGGCCGCGCCATGAGCACGCAGGCGCGGGGCCAGGGCGGGCGCAGAGCGGCCGATCCCGACGGCGAGATGCCGGCCACCGAGAAGGACCTGGCGGAGGACGCGCCCTGGAAGCGCATCCAGCAGAACACCTTCACCCGCTGGTGCAACGAGCACCTGCGCTGCGTCAACAAGCGCATCGGCAACCTGCAGCACGACCTGAGCGACGGGCTGCGCCTCATCGCCCTGCTGGAGGTGCTCAGCCAGAAGCGCATGTACCGCAAGTACCACCAGCGGCCCACCTTCCGCCAGATGCAGCTGGAGAACGTCTCGGTGGCCCTGGAGTTCCTGGAGCGGGAGAGCATCAAGCTGGTCTCCATCGGTGAGTGCATCCCCAGCGGCTGGGTTTGGGGTTTTTTGGCAGTTTATTGTGGTTTCTTTTATTCCACCCCCCCCGCGCCTGGACCTTGGCTCCGCAGAGCGCGGACGGTGCTGCCGGCCGGGCCCCCCGGGGCTGATTTTCCTTTGGTTGGAGGGCGAGCGCTGGGGGGGGCAGTGTAGGGTTGGTCTGAAGCCCCGTGTGTGTGGCGGGGCCCGGCTGTCACTGCTGTCCCGTCCTCCCCAGTGTCTCCCGTAGCCGCTGTCTCACAGGTGAGGCTTTGCTCCCAGGCCTTTTCCTGAAGGAGCCCCGTCTCTCCCCGCGCAGCCCCTTTCCCCAGGCGCTGACCCCTCCGGCAGCCCTGGCAGGAGATGCGGCCGGGATGGGGGTACCGGGGCTCTGGGAGGGTGCTGGACCCTGGCTCTTGGGGGGCGAGCTGCGGGGAGACAGGCACTACCGTAGGTGGTAGAGGAGCATGAGGAGGTTTTTCTTGCTCGCCGGAGCCCAGTAGATGATGCCAGTGTTCTGGTTAGCGTGGATGCTTGCCTCAGTGCAGTTGCAGCTTTTGAACAGGCTGCGCTTTCCCCTTAATCTTTCTGCTGTGGCAGAAAATGTAGGAGGACCTCTGCTAACTCCTGGAGGTGGGTGGTTTGAGCTAACGCCTGCCCTGGCTGGCTCTAGGCTTGACTCCCCACGCCATACTGGAGGGTGCAACTGCTAGATAACTGGGGGGCTGTGCAGGAAAATTAGAAGCTGTTGGCATGCACAAATGTCAAATTGCAGATGATCCCTCAGGAATGCATGTGGTAACTGTTTTGGGAATAGCTCAGGTGTGGCTGCAATGCAGTCTGTAAAGCAATGATTTGAATGCCTGAGAGATCTCTGGGAAGGAACGCAAATGCCTTTTCTAGCTCTTTGCCAGATAACTCTAATTACTGCCTCCTAATGACTCTGGCCTCGATGAATTGCACAGCTGAATTTGGGTGAGTGCAGCTCTGCACAGTTGCCTAAAACTCTTGGCCAAGGTGAAAGCGGTTTCCCTTCAGAGGCTTTAGCTACAATAGCAAGAAAATATAAACTTCTCTGGCTTGGGAGAGACCTGGCCTTCTTGGGAAACCTGTGGCTGGGTGGAGTAGGTGGGTACCCTGTTGTTCTTCTCTCCTAACATGTAAAAACAGCTTTGGACAAATGGGGACCGTTGGGTCCTGAATGGCTGATTAACCTCCTAGGGCAAAACAGCTAACGCACTTGCAGCTGGGAAGGGAGCTGGCGCTAATTATTTACTGAGAGATGCATTCCCTTCGCACACAGAGGGGTTCGAGTTGCAGCTGCTGACTCCTGGGCTGAGCTTGCTTTTGCTGCCCTCGGAGCTCACCTTTCCGCCTCAGCCCTGGAATAGCGCCTTACCAGCCACAGGGCTAACACTGGGCCAGCACTCCCCCTCTATTGTATTGTTTGCCCTAGAAAAATGTTGCTGCTCCAGCTGCCTTCCTATTTGTCTGTGGGACTTCCCCAGGGCTGCGGGTTTGGGAGATCAAGGTTAGTCCGGTCGGGCCTGGCTTCCAGCGACTTCCTTTCTAGAAATGCTGCGGTGGCAGCAGCACTGCTCCCTTGCAGGTTGAGACTGAGCTGCAGGCTCGCCATAATCATTTAAGACTCGTCTAACTGTTCTGTAGTTTACTTGCATTGTGTTGGCTATAAAAAATAAAACAAACGAACGCCCAAACAAACCTCAAAACCCAACAAAAGCAACCCTAATAAACCTGTAGCTGGAGCTTTGGAGGATGAAGTAGGCTGCTGGTGCCTTTGCCGCGTCCCAGCCTCTGCATGAGGGGTTTTGCAGCTCCATCCGAGCTGTGCCACCAGAGCCAAGTGGTGGCACAGGAGCCTTACAGTAGGTACAGTCCTGGATAAACTGGAGACTGAAAAAACATCCTGAGCTCAGGATGAGAGATTCAACGCAAGCCTTGCGGTGCTCCGTTCGGCTGAAGGGGCTGAAGCCCACACCACATCTCCGGCAGGCGCGGTGTTCCTGGGGTTTGCTGCCTGCCCCGTGTGCGTGTCTCCCTGCGGGCTCTGAAGAACTTGAGGCTTTCTTTTTTGTTTGTAGTTTTTAGTCTCCTCTTTTGTGGTGCTGAACAAAAGCAAGGCTGTTATGGGGTTTGGAGCTGTGTACCAGTAAAGGCGCTTATGTAGAGAACTTTTATGACCAGGTTGTTCTTTAGGGCCTGGGGTGTTTAGGGCCAGCTCCGAGCCAAATCAGCCGGGAGAACCTGACAGCTGTGGCTGCTGGATTTCTGGCATTAATAATGCCATCAGACCTCTGCTAAGTGGATGCAGTGCCTGTTCCAGTTATTATTTAACTTCCAGGAACGTTTTGGAAGCCATGTATTATGGCTCAGCTACTGCTGCTTTACTACAACCATGCTTCTAAACTCTTTCGGTAACAAGCTTTTGGCATTTATTTTTTGCCCATTTAAAATAAGTCTGCCTAGACACAGAGAAGTCAGTTTAAATTTATAGTGTTTGACCACAGCGCTTTCTGGGTGCACAGTTAAGAGTCCAGCCTCTCCTGCTGCTGTTACCCCTTGTTTAGTCTCGGCTCAGAGTTGCTTGGTAGTTTCAAGATGCTTTTCTTCTAGGCGTGAAGGGCCTTCACTGCAGTGCAGATGTGACCACGTGTGTGGTCTACTGTAAAAAAAAAAAAAAGGTGCTTTGTGCCATCCAGCAAAGGTGGGATTGAAAGCTCTGAAAAAGCTGCTGTTAGGGCAGGTGACTTGAACGTGAAGGAGTTGACCAATTGATAGCCTTCTATGATGGCATGGCTGGCTGGGTAGATGAGAGGAGGGCAAAGGATGTTGTCTACCCTGAATTTAGCAAGGCTTGTGACACTGTCTCTTGTAATATTCTCATAGATAAGCTTAGGAAGTGTGGGTTAAATGAGTGGACAGTGGGGTGGATTGAGAACTGGCTGAATGGCAGAGCTCGGAGGGTTGTGATGGGTGGCGCAGAGCCTAGTTGGAGGCCGGTAACTAATGGTGTTCCCCAGGGGTCAGTACTGGGTCCAGTCTTGTTCAGCATGTTTGTCAACAACCTGGGTGAGGGGACAGAGTGCACCCTCAGCAAGTTTGCTGATGGCACAAAACTGGGAGGGGTGGCTGACACGCCAGAAGGCTGTGCTGCCATTGAGAGAGAGTTGGTCAGAGATGAACTTAATAAAGTTCAAAAAGTACAAGTGTAGGGTCCTGCAAGTAGGGAGGAATAACCCCATGCAGTGGTATGGATTAGGGGTTGATGTGCTGGGAAACAGCTCTGCAGAGAGAGACCTNCGGGTTAGGGGTTGACGTGTCCTGATGGACAAGAAGTTGACCATGAGCCAGCAATGTGCCCTCGTGGCCAAGAAGGTCAATGGTATCCTAATGCGCATTAAAAAGAGTGTGGCCAGTGGTTTGAAGGAGGTCATCCTCCCCCTCTGCTCTGCCCTGGTGAGGCTGCATCTGGAGTAGTGCTTGAAGTTCTGGGTTCCCTGGTTCAAGAAACTGGAGAGAGCCCAATGGTGGGCTACGTAGATGATCAGGGGACTGGAGCATCTCTCTTGTGAGAAAAGGCTGAGAGACCTGGGTCTGTTTAGCCTGGGGGAGAGGGGACTGAGTAGGGATCTCATTGATGCTTATCAGTATCCAAAGGGTTGGTGTCAAGAGGATGGGGACAGACTTTTTTCAGTGGTGCCTGGTGACAGGACAAGGGGCAATGTCCCTTCCAACCCTTGCCATTCTGTGAGTCTTCTGCTCAACATGAGGTAGCTGCTACGCTACTCAAGTGTTAACAAGTATTAAGTCTAGCTTTTTTTTTTTGTCTGCTAGACTGAGATAATTGCGGATTCCTGGGTGCTGAGTGGCGTGCGGCGTGACAGGCGCTGCAGAGTAGGATGCCAGGAATGCAGAGCACAAGGGCTTTGCTCTTGGCCGAAGGAGCCGATTGACTCCGCAGATTACTTTGAATGAGAGCCACATCATGCCTTGGTAAAAGCTGCAGCAAGTGGCAGAGAAGGGGGGTTGAAGCTAATTTGGCACAGAGCTTGCCCCTAGAAACCCTGATACCAGGCAATAGGAGTCAACTGATTTAGCTTAGAAACAGAGGAGTTCAGTGTCTGAAGCCTGGCAGGTGGTTTTGGGCTGTGACCCGCTGATTTACACCCAGGCTTGCAGCTGGCAAGTCCTAGGTGCGTGTTGTGGTGCTGGTTGGTGTCTATTGGCAGTGTCTTCGTGGCCACTGCTTGCCCAGCAGCCCCGTGTCGCTGGCAGAGGCAGGATGGGTGCCAAGCGGCTGGCTCTTTTGTTTGGTAAAACTGCAATCTTAGCCTGCAGCAGCCAGATTGATCAAGCTGAAAAACATGTAGCTTCTCTTTGCCGGGTTCCACTTTCACCAGATAAGTGGGCTGATCTGGCTTGCTTCCCGGCTGCAGGGTGTCGCTGGGATGCGGTGCCAGCCCCAGCTACTGTTGTGTGGTTGATCTCAAGGTTTGTCTTTGTGGTGGTCCCGAGTCCTGCTGCAGCGCTTGGAGGGAGTTGAGCCATGCCAGGAGGGAGGTGGGTGAGGAGAGGATGAAGTTACAATCATGGTCTGTTGGTACATGCCTTGTGGAGTATGTGGTGGTCTTGGGATGTACCGACTGCAGCAGTAGTTCTGGAAGGGCTCTTTCTGACCGAGCCTAACCTACGTATTGGGTAGGTTTTTGGTTAATGACGAAGTACTTGATCTGTGCACTGTGCTCTGTAGTGCAGACCTCCAGCATGCTCTAAAGATTGAAGTATCTTCACCTGAGAGTCCTTCAAGTACCTTTTTGAAATCTCATTTTTGGAAAATGGTTAAAAACCAACTTTCTTCCCTAGGCTGTTGATACACTCACTGAAGGGTGACAAGGCAAATCTTAGATTTTTTTTTTTAGAGGAACATTCATCTTTTCTTAAAACTTGGTAAATGCATTGTCCTGTGATGCCTAGAGCTAGGTGCTGGAAAACTGAAGAAAGGAAAATGTGTGTTCAGTCTGTATACAGTTAGGGTCTCTCTGTCTTGCTCCAGGTGCCATTAACACATCATAAGAAGGCAGTCTAAATACACTTGCATTTTGTCTGCCACTTACCTGTGAATGCCCTGGAGGCTGTTTTCTGGAAAAGATCCAGTGTGTCTTGGAAGCGGCTTTCTGCTTCTTGGAAATGTGACACTTAATCCTTCCCCTCGAAAATGATTTTTGATAGACCGGCAGTGGGCCTCTGCTGGAGACTGGAGGTGGCTTTGGTTTCTGAGAGTGGTTGGTCTCCTCAGGACCTTCTGTTTCAATAGTTGGACTGTTGCTTTACAGCAGAAGTGACTCTGCATGAGCTATTTGCTCCAAGTTACAGGAAACTTTAAGGTAACTTACATAGGCTGTTCTTGCATTCTTTTGCATATGAGCGGAAACTTGTAAAGCGATCAAACTTCAGTAAAATTACTTGGGACCAGTTAGACTAATGTGCTAAACAGCTTTTTCATTTCAGGCACTGCATACCCTGCCAGCTATTCAAGAAGGACTGAAGTCTTAACTGCTCCATGTTCTAATGCCGTGTCCTGTATTGACTTACATGGGGATGTTTAAATCTAAATGGGTTGGGATAACTTTTTCTAGCCTATAACTGTAATCTAAGAATGGGGTGAGCCTTGTGTGTGGCCGTGCTTCTGCGTTGCCAGTATTGTTTGGTGTCTGCTCCAAGCGATGGGAAGTAAAACAATGATCTCTGAATACCCCAAGCTGCAGAGGAATTCTGTTTTCTCTCTGCCCCTCAGAAACAGACTTTAATGTGCAGCTACTCTGGGACCTGAACAAGGGCCTGACCAGTTTATACCCCTAATACATGCTAAGCCAGCACACCAGAGTGGAACAGAGCGTTGCAGGTGATGCTGGTGTGAACAGACTGACGCTCGCCAGCTCTCTGCCACCAGCATTGGGTGGACCTGTCCGTGGATGTGTCTTCTTCTACCGCCTGGCATGGTACACGGCTCACAAATATGGCACTTGGCCTGTAAGTCATTACAGTAATGAAGATACCGTGACCTGGGGTTTGGCTCTGTTGGTGCTTGGTACCGATGTGCCTGAAGAGCCTGTCCCACTGGCTCTTGCTTACAAAGCATCAAGCCTGACTTTGGCTCTTGGTGAGGTAGCCAGCCTTTTTGTAGAGAAACCTGTAGGCTCCTGTGAGATTTCCTTGTTTTTTAGGTGTGTGCCCTCCGGTAGTACTGTGGGTCCTGTTCCAGAGCACCCACCCGTGGGCAGGGGGAGTCCTCTCCATGCGGGTGCACCAGGGTAGTGATGGGCACGCGTGGTGAGTGGAAGTAGGTGAGGATGTGCTGTGGAAGTAGGTGAGGATGTGTTCCTGCAATCTGCTTGGACTTGGCAAGACAAACCGCCAGGTGTTCCAAGCATGTCGATGCTGCAGGAAGGAAATGCCGTGTAGCTGAGCGTTAACTGTTGGGAGAAGAATCCGAAGCAGACTGTATGTAGAAAAGGCTGAGGGAAGGCACTGCCCATCCTTGCAAGGAGATCTGAGCAGTCTTTGCTACGGCCTTCACCGTATGGCACTGCTCACAAGGCTGAGTTTGCTATGGGCTGAATTTGTGCTGAGGGTTGGGGGGAACAGCTATGTGCCTTCACCTTGTGCTTGGAGAAATGAAAGTAGCAGTTTTTGTGAAAATACGGTGTCTGTGAAACCAGTGCTAGCTGCTCCCGTATCGTTTCTCGATAGCAGTGTGTGTGCGGTAGAGGTGGGTGCTCACCCACCCTTCTTGCAGCCGCTGCCTGGGTGGGGTGAGCAGAGCTGCCCTTGCTCTTCCTGGGAACTTGACCTTGGGCTCACAGTTGAGTCAACTGAGATCCGAGGTTCTCTCCTCAATATGCCGAGCGAGGTCTGCCTGTTGATTTGGATTAATGCAATGAAGCTTGAGTGAGGTTGTTTTTTTTTTCCCTATGTCTTGCTTCTGGGAACTTGGTACAGGTTGTTTTTCCCCACAAGGCAAAAGTTTCTTGCAGCTTGCACTCCTGCCTGTGTTCCTCCTGAGGAAGGACCAGTACGCTGTAATCTAATAGGGAAGACACTTTCTTTGAGGTCATCATTAGGACATAAATCCTAGTTCCTGTACTTGAAAGCCTTGCAGTGAGTGTGTGTTGGATCATAACTAGATGGTTCTCTGGGCTCTGACGTGGTCACTAACCTGTTTGTGAGCCTCCCTCGGCTTTCTGTCCCTCCTGAGACTAATCTTGAGTTTTGGAGGTGCCTACATAATATCTGGTACATGACAGTGAGGACTGGATCTGCTGTGGTGGGCTTTGGGTTCAGCTAATGGATGGCAATTCCTTGTGTAAACACTACTCTGCTGTAAGCAGTTGAAGTCTAACATCCCTAGTGAGATGTATGCAATGTCTAGTTCCTACTGCGCTAGTACAAGGCAACTCTAGTACAACCACTGCAAGAATAAACTGGATTTTTTTTGGTGTGTGTTAGCAAAAACAAGCTCGGCCACTTCAAACAACAGCCAAACGCAGCTTTGCCCAAGTTCCTGGGGAAGCAGGGGTTGTCTTGCACATCCTCCCTTGTGCTGAGTGACGCTGCCCTGGAGCTGCCCCGGGGTGGGCAGAGGAAGGAGCAGCTGAGTCCTATCCCTCCTGATGTGATGGGCTGGGGTTGTCTGGTAATGCCTTTGGAAGAAAGCAGCCATGGCCCTCTAAAACCATCTGAGGAGAGTGGCCACACATACAGCTGCACAGTCTGGTTGCAAATGGGATGTTTCCTCTGAGTCAGATGGTCCTCTGCTCTTCCTTACAACTTGCATTAGATGGCTAATGGGAAGGAGCCAATAAATGCTGAAGGTGATCTCTAACTTTCAAGCATAAATTCAGCTGATATTCAGGGTTCTTTTCTCTGGGTTGCTGAAATACAGCAAGTTTTACTCATCAGGCTGGTACGTTGGTGCTGGCAGAGCTTTGAGCGTCCAGGCTGAGATCTGTCTTGCGAAGGGACAAGCTGTTTGCATCTAGCAGCAGCAGCAGGTTGCGTGAACCCTCCTGCCATTGTTACCCAGTTATTGGCACAGAAATGGCTGTGGGCTGCAGCGATGTCGTAGGCTGCTCCTTCTCCCTTGCTTCAGGCCGTGCTGTAAATCATGACGCGTTTATTTGTCAGAGCACTGCATGACTCCAGCGTGAGCTGGCTGGGCTGCATGGCAGCACAGCTCCCGAACGCTGGGTCCTCCGAGGGCGAGGGGGCGCGGACGGGCAGAGGGACTGCCACGCTGTCACCAGCCTGCCCTCTTTTCAGGGGAAAAGTGGGCAAGAGCAGTGGCAGCAGCACATCCCAGTGTTGCCCGCTGCAGAGGATGCTCGTGTGGGTGGGTGCCGTGCTGAGCAGCCCCCTGCCCTCCCCGTGCCGTTGGGGAGGTTCTTGCCGCCCTCTGCAAGCCTGGGTGGGGTGCAGGCGTCTGCCGAGCGCTGGCTGCAAGCAGCGGAGCCGCCCTTCCTGCCAGCCCACGGCTGCCGCGCTTCCACCCGATTCTCCTGCCGAAATCTGGGGGGGAAACTTCACACTGTCTGTGAGATGAGCTCCGAGCTAAGGAGTGAAATGCTGCCCCGGAATGCCAGCTCCCGTGCCTTGCCTGGGTGCTGCGAGCACATCTGGAGCTGGGGGCTGCTCCAGCCGGAGCCGGGGTTGGGATTCTGGCGGCAGGCTCTCCCCCACGGCTCCCAGCCTTCTCGGGCTGCCTGCTGGGTTTGATGAGTCTGTGGCTGCTCTTGTGAGGAGATGATGTACGGGTCTGTATGGCTGAGCCTACGTTAAAGGGCACTGCCGTGGTTGGTGGGCCCAACGCGAGCCGTAGGTGGCAACTGGTGAGCCGTGTTGTGGAAGCGAGCTGTGACAGTCCCCTCGGGAGCCCGGCAGCAGGAGGCACAGGGCACGGAGCTGCTCTGAGCAAACACCCATGATACGCACATCCGAAGGTTATTCAAACACAGAAGAGGAAATACTGTTCCCCTCAGCTAGATACTAACACGCTCTATCTGTGCTTCCTTTAATTGTTATAATTAACTGGTTTACATTCCCCTTTCTCACCACAACCTTGTGGCGGTAGGTGCAGCAGTTTTGGTGGACTTCCCATAGGCAAATACTGGCAAGCCAGGTCTCGGAGCTAGTTGAGGACTGAAGGCTAAAACACTGACAATTATGTCTTAGAGGTGGCCTTTCCTTCTGTGCAGATGCTGCCTTTATTGTGAGGTGAGTGTAGCAGCAGGTCCCTTCGGGCTCGGACCACAGGAGCAAAGAGCCTGAGCTGGGGGTATGTGTAGGGTCCCACATCTGCCTCCGGTGCATCTCCCTGGCTGGGAACTGTTAGGATGACAAATATTCCTTTTATCTGTCATGGTGTCAAACACAAACCTTGGATTAATCTGACTGCTTTTGATCCTCGCTACAGAATGGGGAACGCTGGCTTGCTCAACAGAGTTGGTGTCTAACTGTCGTCTTGATGATGCAAGATACCGAGTGTTACTTCACCTTCGTGGCTAAATAGCGAGTTTCTGTAGAGTCTCCTTGTCTCTGCAAGACTTGGAGTAATTCTGCTTGTCGGTCTCCCAAATAATCCAAAGCCCAGGCACCCTTGAGCCTGCTCCAACACCTGGGTGCTCCAGCAGAGCTGCTGTTTGCTGGTGCCACTGCTGGTCATGGTGGCTCTGAGCAGTTGTCCCTTGCTGAGACACTCGGCTCGTTGTCACATTCCCCTGTGGGGGAAGAGTTGGTGTCTGAGCAGAATTAACGTGCTGTCTGTGGGAAGACTTAGGATGCTAATCATGTTGTTTCAGCTTTGTTCTGGCTGTTGATTAACAGTGTGGCTGGATGCAAATATCTGATAGCTTATGTAACTGCTTGAACAAGATCAATGATTTAATTAAAAGTCAAATAGAAACAGCTTTAGCCGTCTCTGAGAATTATTTCTTTTGGTAACTCTTTTAGGCTTGCAGTAAAAATGCAGCTATGAAGAAATAGAAAAACTAGGCTGGTGACTGCTAGGAAAACTTGTGGTGACTCTTGAAGGAGTGGTGACTTCCAGTGCCACAGGCAGAGCTCAGCGGTGCTGGACACTGCGGCTGTCAGATGTCGGGACAAAAGGATGGAGGCTTTTAAACTGGGACCACAGGAACCTCTGTAGTGGTGCTGTCTTAATGCTTTGTGGTTACGTAGCCCTGTGGTATCCAGGGCGGGCTGAAGCGAGTTTGACACTCTTAACAGAGGGTGCAGCATGTGTGCTGGACAGCCGAGCAGCTACATCAAATTCGGGTGGCCAAAGGCAGGAGGGTGGCTTTTACCACAGCTGCTGTCAGAGCAGTCCCCAGACGGCAGAGGTTGGCTGCATGCTGACAAACCAGCGCCTCTAGCTGACCTGAGCAGTGACCCAGAGCCAGGGTTGCCAGCTCCATCAAGCCGCCAAAGGCCAAGCGAGATGTCTACTTGAGGGGCCACGACATCAGGCTACCGAGGGGCACCTGCGGGTCCCCCTGGCCCTGGGCTGCAGCCCTGGGGCAGCTCAGAGGTACCCGGTTAGAGTTGGAATAGCCTGAGATTGCCTTCCAGTTGTTCAGATTCTCCAATATATAGGGGTAAAGGAGCGCTAATGGAAGTTCTGCCTTCAGCTGTCTGTCCAAGGAAAGCGGCTCAGCCTGCCCTTGGTGCTGGATGATTAGCGTCTGCTAAGTGAGCATTACTGAGCACGCTAATGACTTGCAGACATCTGCAGTTATAGAGATAGGGGCATGTGGGACTCCTGGACAAGGGCATTCCAAAGACCTTGTCCCAGAGAATTAACTGCGTCCCTGCCGAGATCATCACTTGAGTATATCCCAATATGACGCTTTCTGGGAGGAAACAGCCTGGAGCTACTCTGCGAGGGTCAGCTTCTGAAGGTGGTTTGCTCTGCCATGAAAGCACCAGGAGCAGCAGGCTCCAGTGAGGAGCTGCTAATTCAAGGCCCTGGAAAACAGTGGAAATATTTGGGGTTTCCCAGGTGGAAAGCTCTGCTGGACAACCCTGCCTCAGCCAGGGAAGCGCCCTGAAGTTAGTGGCATAAAACTCTACTTCAACAAATCTACTTCAGATTTTGCTGTGGTTTTGTAGCCTGGCTCTTGTGTTTAAAACAAAAGAAATACCTCTTCTGCTACAGATAAATAACTGAAAAACTATGTGCCTTTAACAGGTTTTTAATGGCAAGGAGGAAAACTGAACTGCTTCACATGAAGCACTGCAGCTATTGGTTGAAAACACTGCCTAAGGCAGAGGAAGCTTAAATATTTTAATTAACTAGCTTTGGTACTTACATACAGGCTTTAAGAAGCTGCAGAATATTTCATACTCTACCTGTAAGAAAAGTAGCTCTGGCTTCTGAGGTGGTACTGGGCAGCAGAAGTGTTTGAACTCAGCTGTAGGAGCTGAAAGGAGCAGCCCAGTCTTCACCTAGGAGTAGGAGAAGTGTCTGTGTGGCTTTTGTTCTGTCTGCATGGAGGTAATAGCATGTTAGTGAATGTTTTTCATGGTGAAATGGAGGAACTGATAACAAACGAGGTGGCCTAACGCTGTAGGTAGCTGGAAGGGACATGGGAGACCAGGCAGAGCAGCGTAGCTTGCAGCATTGCTGCAAATATTCCAAAATTGCCCCTAGAGCCAATGCTTTTATTTTTTGTGTGTGTGTTGTGTTAAAAATGTGAAACACAATAGGCTTGCAAATGTGAACAATGTGAGACTGCAGATTAAAAATGAGATCTTGCAGCTGGTGAGGATTTGGGTAATTGCCTGCACCCTGCTCGGTCAGCATGTGTGTGGCGGAGCCTTGTCCCCGCAGACGGGGGCGAGAGCTGCGAGCTTGTGGAGCCTGGAGAGCCTTGCGCGAAGCCTTTAGCTGGAAGGTTTGAAGTCCAGGCTGCGGAGAGAGCCCCTGCACGGCACCAGCCCCGCGGTGTTGGAGAGCGGCTGGAGGGAGCCGGGGTCCCTTGTGCCGCTGGGGACTTTGCGGGACTCGCGCATCCGAAGCAAAGCTTTGGGGTGGGAGGAGCAGGGACGCGGTCTGCATGGGGACAAGCGTCACACAGCTGTGGCAAATATGTGCTCAAGCTGCACCATTAATCCCATATGGTCCTCTTTAAGGTGCTCGGAGACCACCCGTGCGGTCCGTGCCCCTGCGGATTCAGTGCCGCGCTCCCGCTGGCGAAGGCTCCTCTCAAAAGAGGTCTGTCTGGTGGGGGCTGCCGCCGGCCGATGAATTACCTGGGCCTCAAGCCAAGCCTCTGTTCCTCCTGTTAGCGGCTTGTAGCTGAAACCGTGTAAACACGGCACTGTCCTGTGTGGGATGTTAAACACACACGGCTTAAATCTCAGCCGCGCAGGGGTGAGCCTTGCGCTATGCCCGGATGAAAGCGTGTTTACTGCTGGGTTGCACAAGTACACAAAAATATGTTCAAACAACTTCACTCCTTTCTCCAAAAGAGGGGAAAGCTGCTTCCTTCAAGCAGCGGCTGCACAACACTGAATATTTTTTTTTATTTCAGGATTGGCCTTCCGGTAAGAAAATAGCTTTCTTCCTTTTTGGACAGGGATGGTTATGGTTTCCAGGGAAGAGGAGGATCGGTGTCTGTATGTGAAAGCTCGTGAAGAATTAACATCTAGCTGGCTTACGCACAAAAGCATTAAGACATCTTCATAGTGGTCATGGAAAAGCAACTGTAAAAACATGGAAAAGCCTGCCAGGGATGCATGTGTTTGTAGTGACGGTGCAACAGCCCCGAGCGTCCCCACTTGGCGCGTGGCTGCAGGCGGCAGCCTGCCCTGTGCAGGTGTGTTGTCCCCCTCCTGACGGATGCTCCCGTGGCTGTGGCCGCAGCTCGGAGGCAGGACCACAGCTGATTTCAGGGGTTAGCACCATCACGGCAGTGCTGAATTGCAGTAGCGTGGCGAGACACGTTCTGGTGGCAGCGTGTGGATGTCGGGCTGCTTTCGGTGCTGTGTGTTTGTTAAGAGCACGCACTTATGTCTGAATGTCAAAACCAATTGTTGAAGTGGCTCAGATGTTGGAGGGAGATTTTTCAAAGCGGCCATTCCTATCTGCAGTGGGTGTGCAATTGCATGTTAGAGATTTATCACCTTTCCTATTGCCTCTCAGGGAAATGGTAGGAGAGAGATAGCTGACCTGCTGATAAAGTCTGGAATAACTTTGTCACTAAGCTACAGAGGGGCTGTAGAGATTTTGTAACAGGGTATCTGTGCTTAAAGGCTTCAAAGAAAACCTGTGTGGAGCTGTGCTGTTCGGTGCTCAAAATGAGAGATGGCCAACACTCAGACAAACCACAAATGTTCTGTGTAGCTAAAGTAACTGGCAGGGTGTTTTCTGATGTGTCGCCAACCCCGAAGCACGAAGTATGCTCCAATGCGGGGCGCTTTGGTGCTGTGGCGTGGAGCGGGGATGGGTTGAGCCACGCAGGGCTGGGTGAATGGGGATTTCCTTCAAACAGCCCTGTGCACAGTGAATCACAGTCACTGCAGCAATTCTGGTTTCGGATGGAAAAATTGAATCTTGGTGTCTGTCGTGGCCAAGGATTTCCCCAAACAGTAATCACTTCTGATAATTTCCAATGTGTTGGTTTTGGCCTCAGACGCTCCATCCATTGCAGCTTTCGTGCCTGGCGGCTGCCACACAGAAGATGTAGGACAGCCCTATCTGAATGGTCTCATTTATCTCGGCAGGATTTTACATGCTGTTTCGTACAACTATCTTGACCTACCCCCAGTGTGAGTAAACATGGTCTTTAGTAGTGCCGAGGTCACTCTGGCGTCTGGAAACCTCTGGATTCCTTGTTGCTCTTTGGCCTCGCCAAGGCATTTCTTCTGCAGCAGCATTTCTGGCACCTTTTCCATCTCCAGTGGATGCTGCTGCCTGAGGGTGGACCTTCCTCTGGGTCGCTTGCACTGAAGCTTGGTCACCTTCCTTCAGTAATGCAGGGTACAACGCAGTGCTAAGGACTTGTCACCTAACGCCTCTGCCAGCCGCAGAGAGGTCTCTGGAAGACCTAGACAGGTTTTTAACCTTGATGCAACCTGAAGTGACCTGGTGAGATTTAGGATTACCTTAATCCCGCAGAGATGGTTACAGCACTCTCGTCCTCCAGAGGCAATTCTTAGTTTTGTTGTGTGACACTTGCAGAAATCTGACACTACAGCTGTTGTTATCGGTTCAGCCTTGCTGATCAAGGCTTGGCTGTCCCGTTGTGTGAGCACACGATGTGTTGTGAGGAGGTGCTTTTCTGTCTGCACGTGCGCATGAAATAACAACCTCCACTTTATCAGACTCTTAGACAAGCATTTCGTGCTAAGCTTAGGCAGTTTTGGATTTGACTAAAATTTTAGTGTCTTAAAGCGGAGCTTGTTTCCTGTGAGTCGGGTAGCGGTGTTGCTGGCTCGGGTGTAGCTCTGGTGGGAGGGCGAAGCCTTGCAGTGCTGTGGCAATAAATGCAGTGACCCCCGGGGAGCAGAGACCTGGCACGGGGTCATTCCCCTTTCGCTCCCATCCGGGGCCGGGAGGAGGGAGGTGTACCTCCCTCCGAGGTCATGCCACTCAGTTTCAAAAGCCGAGCCAAGCGTTTCTNCAAGCGTTTCTCAGCAGAGGGTGGCGAAGGCAGGAGGCCTCCTTTCTTCCCCCCCCCCCATCATTTAACAGAAATCGGCTTTCCGGGATGCTCACTCCCCACTGCGGGGACTTTCCTTCACTGGTCATTCCTGAATGATTAATCATCACTCGAGCTGCTTGCATTGACCTGTCCCCGAGGCTTCCTGGTGCATCCCTCCTCCAGCACTTGACCCTGGGGCGGTGGGTGCAATCCTGCAGCCCTTCCCATGGCCCCATCCCACGCCGCCTGCCCCTTTCCAGGGATTTTCCCAAGCCGCCTGTTGCCAATGGGGTTGATGCAACCTCTCTTTGGGGTGCTGCCAGCCATGCCGCCCTGCGGGATGGGGGGCTGCTGAGTCATCCCGGACCCTTGGGGAGCAGGAATGTCCCAATCGGACTTGGGCTCCTTTTGCATGGTGAGGCATGAAGGGGTTGCAAGCCCATTCCTGCCCCTGCCACCCAGCTTCCACTCACTCCTCCCCCAAAATGCTGCTGCCGAACGCGGCGGTTGGAGTTCAGCGCCCGGGGTTGCAATGGAGGGCACTGAACTCCTTTGGCCGTAGCCCTTCCCGCAGGCAGGAGCCACAGTATCCTGGCTGCTCCCGGGGCCGGCACCGGCACCGTAGGGGCGGTGGGATGAGCTCAGCAGCGGGGAATGCGCTTCGCTGGGCGCGAGCAGGGCTGCGCTCACAGGGCCCATTGTCGGGGTGGTTTTGGCAATGATGTCATGGACGGCGGCGTGCCGCGGCAGGCCCCGCGTGCGGCAGGGCGGCCGGGGCCCGCGGCTCCACCGGCGGGACGTGGACGCAGGGGGGTTATGGGAATGGTACGGTGCTGCCGGGCTCTCGGCCGCGCCGGTTAACGAGCCTAGCCGAGGTGTCGGGATGCCCGTGGAGCTGGCGAGGGGCTCGCTTGCTGCAAACAAAGCAGCACTCATGGAAACTTGCTGCTATACAAAGGCTGGACATTCAGACTCCTTTTTTTTCTTTTTTCCTTTTTTTTTTTTTCACCCACAAAAAGAATCTCAAATAATTAGCCCAGCATTCCTGTGTACAGCTCGGCTGGGTGCCTGCCCTGCAGTCCCACGAGCGGGGACCTGCTTGGCAGTGAGCAACCGCGTCTGAAATAGCTGGAGTGAACGGCAGCTCCTGCTCTGCTGTGTTACATCCTTGCTCCCGGCTGGTCCTGCCCCAGCAGCATGGAGCCCTCCTTGCGCTGGTGGAGGAGGAGCTCTGGCTACAAGAGTCAGATGATGTGCTCTACCACCACCTGCCTGGGGCTCTTCCCAAGCCTCAGATCCGCACATTTACCTTCTCGTATCCATAACTTGGGATATGGCTCTCAAGGCAATGGAAACCCTAGGTGCATTCATACTGAAAGTGTTAAGGAATTTGATCCTGAGCCACCCGCAGTTTTGACATTTTTTTCCCCACCCACCCGAACAATTCCTAATTTTGAAATTCTTGACTTCTCCTTCCAACCCCCTTGGGTTTCCACTTTCTCTTGCACAAGCTGGGTTGGTTGCTGCTGTTATACTGCTGGCTTAAACTTGCTTCATGTTATGGCTTTCTCTTCTGCATGTGAGACTTTAGTGGGCTCCAGGTGCCCATTAAGAAGTTGCGCAGAGCTGTTTCCAACCTGTGTTTCACTCCTGTGAGCTCCACTAGCTTGATTGTTTTTATTTTCTGTATTAAAATTCTGTAGGATTTTTTTTTCTTGCCAAGCCTAGACTGAAAAGGCTGGATTTGACCTTACTTTTAGTTGCCTGTTCCACCTTACGAGACATCCTTTCCAGAAGTCCAACATGCACCAGTAGACAGTACAGGACGATGGGCATGACAGTGGCCTGAAGTTCTAGGACTGATCTGGATGGTTTCAAATCCAGTTAAAACAAAAGCTATGTAAAACTTCTGAACTGTAGTGTTTAAAATCTCAAATCCTAAGTTGAGTCTCAAAAAGGAATCTTTTTTTTTGATAACTGAGCATCTTGGTAAGCATAGAGGAAGGTGGTTTACATCCCCTTGCAAAAAACCAAATGTACACAAAAACCAACCACAAAAATAAATAAATCCAACTCTTTTTTCCGTTGTTCTGTCTGTGCTCACATAAGCACTCTGTTCGTACAACCCTCTGGTGAGATGGCATTCCTCCTCTGAAAAACTCCCCTCGTAAAAAGCTTAGTGGATCTGCTGTGTTTGTGGTGCATCACCTGCACTCTCTGAAGATACCTTTCCCCAGGGTAACGATCACCCTGGGCTTGTTATTGCAACTGGCCGTGGAGCTGGGAGCAGATGGGCTGAATGCTCCCCGGTGTTCAGGTGAGCTGGATGCCGGGGAGCGTCTCTCCTGCGGGGGTCTCAGCACCGGCTGCGAACATGGCAGCGGGACCGGAGGAAGTTGCTGTTGGAGGCCAGCAGGTCACGGCTGGGAATCCACTGAGCTGGCTGGAGTTCAGCTGCCCTGGTGCCAGCTCTGTGCCATCGCTGGGACAGCCGGCTGCGCGTGGCCAGGAGACAGCCCATGCGCCAAGCCCCCGCAAGCCGCCAGGTAGACCTGGCCTCCAGGGTCACTGGAGGAAATGGTTGCAGTGTGTTCTCAAAGCACAGAGGAGCCCGTGTAATGGCTTTAAAGACACAGTATCCCTGCAGAGGATGTGGCTAATGTCTTTAGCAGGCGCGGTGAGCCTGTGAACACACACTGTAGGCTTCAGCAAAGACTTTCCTTAGACAGCGTGCTCAGCTCCATCTCATCTGCATACTTCTCTTTGGCATCCACATGGTGCGGAGCAGGGCTTTGGAAGAGCTCCAATCAATGTGGAGTTCTCACTGTTGCAGAAGATTAAGCCCTAATGAGTGCTTAATTTTTCTGTCCCCGGTTGCTGTAGCTGTTTAATTAGAGGGGGGAAAGTACTTGGAGACTTCAAGGATCTGAAATTCCTGGAGTCTGCACATAAATGATCCATAACTGAGCTGAACTTTGTGCACTATACACTTTATGCACTATATGTTCCTTCCATGTCTGGTAATAGAGAGTAAAGGCTGTTGTTGAGACTTCTCCTTTGTTTTGTATTAAGGACCATGCATTTTGGGTTCTTCCTCCATACTATGCATAAACCAAAATTGTAAATGGGGAAAGACCTCAAGATTGGAGAAGGTGACTACTTTTTAGAGAAGCTGGATGCAAAGATCAGTGCTGGTTTTGGTAGAACTTCCACATGTGAATGAAGGTCAACAGCAAAACTTCTGAGATGGCTTTGTCCAGTCTGTGAACCAGCTGTGTTGACCGCAGCCTCAGCCAAGAACCTGTTTCTTAAAAAATAAGTTCACTACTCAAAATTTGCTTTTTCAGTCCTTCATTTGTTTCACAAGACTTTGCGCAGTCTGTATTGCTAGCTCGATTGAGTAAGGAAGCTGTCTGCTGCGGTAGCTTATCTTGTTTCCACTAATTGTCCAACAGAAAATGACTTGCAGCTCTGTTGTAGGGCAGAGTTCAAGGAGCGTGGCTGCAGTTTGGGTAGTACTTGTGCTTCATCTGAATGCAAAGCAGGCTTGCACACGAGCAAAAGGTACTAGTCACAAAGTTGGTTGTAACAATGGATTTATTTTTTTTCAAATTGTGGGATAATTTAGTTTTGCAGAGACCTAATGAAAATCATACATTTCAAGCCACGTCCTTGGAGCAGACCCAACTTGATCAGGTTGCTCAGAGGTGTGCCCGGTTCAGTCTGAGTGTCTGGGAGGATGGAGTCCTTATGGACTCAGGGCTTCCGTTCCACTGTGTGACAGCACTCATGGAGAAGACTTTTCCCTTTTTCCCAAAAATCTACTTGGAATTTTCCATGTTGCAACTTGGAAACCCTTTTGAGCCGAGGAGTGAGGGGACTCCCAGTCTGCAAGATCTTTTGACTATTTTTTTTTTTCCCCCTCTGGAAACAGTGCTTCTTCCAGTAAAACTGAAATAAAGGGTGTACACTGAGCTGGGAAAAGGCCCAAGAAGGACAAGTGAAGCTGTTCTGAAAGACACGTGAGGTCTTGGGAATTTCTCCTGCAGCACTAGCTCCTGAAATCAAGTGATGATGGTTTGTAAGTCTAATAAATATTCTTACAGCTCTGAAGATGCCTAAAATTAAATTGTAACCTGCCCTAGGTGCTTGGGTTAAAGGCAAAAGATGCTGAAGTTACTTGGTCACTGATGTTGTGACTTAAAGGCTCTATTTAAAGAGCCAACATCAAGTGAGAGATCTTTCCACCCTGCTGGCTGTGGCACAATGCTACAGGTAGAGTTTAGGGATGTCTCCTGGAGTAGATGACTTTGCAAACTTCAAATCAGTGCCAGGTTTCAGTGCTGGTGCTTGCTCCTGGGGCAAATACCCAAATACAGAGGACCAAGCTCCGCAGCGTTGGCAGTTTTCCACTCGGTAGGTCGGGTTGGGAAGTTTTTTGTGGCCCAAGCTGTAAAAATGACACACGGTTGTCTTGAGATGGTCACATTGCTGGCTCAGGCTTGCCATGCTGCTGGCTGAAGGCTAGGCACTTTAACGTCTTTCTTTGTGCATTAAGGTGTGTGATATTAACAGTCCAAGAGTAACATATCATATTAATATTTAGTATAGAGCAACAATTATAAATCAGCCTGAGCAGTTAAAACTTGGTTCCTTTTCAAGACTGAGACTGGTGGCATGTACTGTGGGCCTATGGAATTGCCATAATCCATTTTTGGGCCGGTTGCCACTTAGTTAATAGGATAATAAAAGGGTAAGAATTACAATCTAGACTTGGAGGTGTGATGGGGGAAGCAAATGAGCTCTAGTTCGGTCTGTTTTCCTCTTCACCCTACCAGGCAGCCACTTAAATCCTAATAGCTGACTAAGAAGCAGGATACTCCTACATAAAACTTAATGTTGTAGGCTATATATAGGCGCACTTTTTTTTATTATTTTATTTTATTAGAGGAGAGTGAGGGCTCACTTACTCAGTGGTGGTGGTGATTCTGCAGAACAGCTTAAGTCTCGCTGGCAGGTTTTCCCCAGCAGTCAGCCCGCGGGTCCCGTCGAGCCGTGTCCCGACGCCAGGAGCTCTCGGTGGCGGGCTGGCTGCAGCCTCTCCCGGCCCTGCCGCATGGCCATGGCTGTTCCGTTGACGTTGGATTGCTATCGGGTGCTTTTTGATGAGGAAAGCAAAGTTAGAGTTGGGGTAGCTGAAGTTAAAATGCACATTGAACAGTGTAGGTGGGAGCGAAGGTTCCTGTTAAAGCCAGACTTGAGTGTTTCTGCTTCTTGCTCGTTCTGGACCTTGTGTCTGGCTGTGGTAACTTGCAGACTGTCTAAATGTGGTCATCCGCTGGCATTCACAAACTTGGAGTCTGCAACTATCAGCAGGACTTGTATGTAACAGCCCAAAATCTCTTGAGGTCTCGTGAAAAAAACAATCTCCAAACCCCCACCCTTTGGCTGTTCCAGATGGCACCTCTGAAGTTCCCACTGCCTGTGGTTCCCGCTCAGCTGAAGTCCTCCTAAGTACTGGCCTGGGGCAGGCGAGAGGTCCTGTGGCACTCCAGCCAGGGATTCCTGCTTCATGCCTGGGCTCCCCATAAAAACGTGTCCTTGGAAAGTACAACTCAAGTGGCAGTCAGCAGGTATCCTGCTCCGGTGCGGTGGCGTGACTCAGCTCTGCAGGAACTTTGATCTCCAAAGCACGCATCTCCTACCGGGCACAGGGAAGCAGGGAGCGAGGGCGCTCTGGGATGTGTGTTAAGGGCATCCTGCAGGTGTTAATGTAGACATTGTAATGTGAATAAAGGAAACTTTGCAGATGACCACGCTTTCTCATGAAAAAAATGACGTTAAAGCTATCTGCAGCGGTGCTGTAAAGAATGTTTTCAGGCCTGCTAAGTTATTGCGGCGGATGAGATGCAGCAGCTCGCTTCCCCCGAGCCCTGGGAAGGCGGGGTGGTGGCTGTCGCCTGCGTGGAGAGGGCTCCTTTAGCCTGCGGAAACTCGCCTGGTGCCATGGAGTAAACACACGCTCTCCGTTTCAGCTGAAAGCAGACAATTTGTTCCCACCTACCTAATTCATCAAAGCTGCATGCCAAACACGGCTGCTCGCGCTGCCAGCGGTGGAGGTGCACCCTGGAGGGGCCGGGCGCTTGCACTGACAAGTGTGCATCTCTGGGCTGCACGTTTACTGGGAGCTCCAGAGGAGTAACCGGGACACGTAGCTTGAAAGGCTCTGTAAAGCTTCAAAGCATAGATTGTGTCAGTAATAAGTATGCCTAAAAGTAGTGTTCGTAGTTTTTGCGTGAAAGGGGCAAGGCAGTGTTGCAAGATGTGCTGTTCATATAATCTGTTTTCCAGGCTGGGATGGCCAGAAAATGTGTCTTGAAGGAGAGCAGAGAATCGGGGGAATCCAGTGGGAAGCCAGCTGAGCGGGGGTACACGGCAGTGCCTGCAGTGGTGATTGTTAGTGCTTAAGTGTCCTTGGAAACACAATTATTTTTTTTCCACTGTTCCAAAATCCTGGCCGTGTTACACTGGGATCTGATGGGGGATGCCTGCAAATGTGAGTTTTGGGGTTCTTCAGACCAGCTCCATGCTCCTTGTGCAGATCTGTTAACAGATACTTGCATCTTAATGCCCCGGAGACCTCAGGGAGGAGACACTGAATGTTTTCAGTTGGTTTTTGAAGAAGGCAGCACCAAAGTGGAGGCTCTTCTGGAGAGGCTGAACACTTGGATGGAGCTGAGCTTTACACCAGCATTTGGAAGCTAAGCCTGCTTTGGGCTGGACTCTGGTTTCTTCTTGAACCTGGAGGGTCCTTTTATGTCATGCTAGAGATGGTGAGCTCAGGCTGGCCAGGGGCTGAGCTGCCGGTGGGATCCCCTGTGCCTACAGGGGAGCGGGTGCCTGTGGGAAAGGCGGGCGGCTCTGCTCAGTGCTGATAAGGTCTCCTGTCCTGTCCAGGAGTTGTTCTCCCTTCCCTCCTTCCCTGCCTCCCTCCCTCCTTCCCCACCCCAAATGAAAGCAGACAAGCCCTCCTACCAGCAGGCTTGGAAAAAATTACATCATGAGATCCCTATGCCTGTCAGGAAACCGGGAGGCTGTAAGAGCTTGCAAACTTTGCTAACGAAGCACGGTGGTGGGGGTGGCACCAGCCCTGGGGAGGAAGAGCCTTCCCGTTCCTGTGGTGACCTTTTCCTGTCATCGGGGCAGCATCCCCGCGCCCGGCCTCTCTGGACGAGGCTGGTGAGACGAGATATTCTTGTTCTCAGTGTGAAGCTGTCTTGTCCACGGGCTCTTTTTCCCCCGGTGGAGGACCAGTGCCCAGCCATGCCCTGGGAGGTGGCGATGGGGTGCTGGAGGAGGCGCGGAGCACATGGCCGGTCGCTGCAGCAACCCCCGCACATCCTCATACAGATGTTATTTATGTGCTGTAAATACGAAACGGGCCATTCTTTGAGTACCGTGTGTGTAGCAGTGTGCTCGAGGTGACTGTGTCCCGCTGGCTTTCCTCCCTGGGAATGAATGCTGGATGGCTTTCTGAAATGAGTTTACTTGTAGCGTAGTAAATCATCACTGCGTCCACTCCAGTAAAAATGCCGATGTCAGTATAAATCTGAAGCTTGGGGCCATTTCTGGGGCAGGGATGCTCTGGCGGGAGGGGCGCTGAGCGGGTGGTCCTACTGTGGGGTGCGGGATGGAGGTGCTGTGGGATACAGGGAGTGGGCGGGTGGTGGGGGCTCACACTGATGCTCTGGTTTTTGGAGGCTCCAGCCCTTAGTTCCAGCTTGCGGAGCTCAGGCGCCATGGTGAGCCTGCCAGCAGGGTTTGGGGTCTCTCTCTTAGGTAAAATGCAGCTATTCCTTCTGCTCTGGTACCACTTCTGTCAAGGAGGCTTTCCCTGATGGTTTGTAAGGGAGTGTCTTCCTTCCCCCGACCAGTTTGCAGCTCAACTAGAAAGAGGGGGGAAATGGGTAACAGCAGTGACCGTCTGTTTAGCTGTTGCTAGGAAACACGCTACTTACGTGATGCAGACTTTTACCTTGGAACCTGTAATTAAAACCCAGCGGGGCTTAATCACCTCATAGCTATCTATTGTGTATCTCAGACTGGATGGGAAATCAGCAGGGAGCAGTCAAATGGCAGACACTTATCATAATCCTCTAAGTTAAGTCAAAACTAATGTTAAAAAAGTCCAGTACCAATAAAATCTGAGTAGAAACCAGACGTTAACTATCGCGAAAGGCCAAATGCCATTCAAGGTCTGAAGTTACAGTATTATCTGTTCAGGACATACCGCCCTATTGTGAAACCATGTAAATATTAACCACTTCTCCTGAGCATTGGGTTAAAGGGAACACCCTGGTGCTTACTGTTCTTGGTCACTATTCTGTATAATCACTTGCTTTGAAAGTCAGGAGATCTTTTTGTATTGATAAGGTGGTGTTGGGTTGCTGCTGAGGTCTCTGTAGCTGAAGAGGAGCAAGGCATGCCTGGTGGAAGTCGGCACAGCGGGGCTTGGCTTGGAGGACTCTCCTCGTAGACACTCTCAGTTTGAACTGGAGAATGCCACTGAAGTACCGAACACTCATTAAGATTCCTGTACAATTATTTTGGTGCATGATAGTGAGTTTATACTACTGTAGTTGTCTTTACTCCAGCATCTCCTCCAGGAGCTGGAGAGCTGACAGAGGCTTCTGGGTCACTTGTAACTTCTGTTGGCTAAAAAGGGATTTCTTTAGTAGTTTTCATTGTAATGGAGGAAAGAACAGAAAAATGCTCTGCTGTAATGTGTTGCTGTGGATGAAAGGATCAGTCAGGCTGAGGGCATCCTGTAACGTTGCAGAACAGCCCTGGTTTGGTTGAGCATGGACAAACTGGAGCTGTTGCCAGTATAATGCAGCCTGCGTCGCAGTTACAAGTTCAAAGGGGGTGCGTCTGACTGGTGACTCGATAAAACCAAAGTAAATGGCAAGAGTATTCACAAAACTGTAGAGGTCATAAGGCCAAAGTGATGCAGAGGAACACCCTGCCCCTTCAGACAGCTCATGCGGCAGTCTGATCGTGACGCCCAGCAGCCTTAAGCTCAGCCATATGGTGTATCTTAAAGTAGACTGCGGCATGGCTGCTGAGGTGGTAAGTTTTTGCTAGGCTAGAGCGTTGGATCCAGAGTTGGGTTTTCCTTTTCCTCTGGCTCTCAGTTTGTAGTGTGAAGGGATGACGTTTTGTGCAGGCAGGTTTTGTGTGATGGTGCAAAGGATGCCTGATGGACCTCCACTCCCCGCTGTGCTCTTTGTATCCAGGTCGTGATATATCCAGAGTTTGTTCTAATTCCAAACTCTGACTTTGCTGGACTTCATCGTATAGCACTTTTTTTTTGCCACCCTTTTTAATGCAAACTATTGATGTGTGTGGGAGGCACCTTTCTGTATATAAATGCACTTTCCTAAGTGGTGCTGTAGGTGTGCCCTGGGGTGCTTCACCCCCGCTGGGATGCTGTTCTTATGAAAGAGGCCAAACAGCATGTGATGGGGTTACAAGATACAAATGCTGTTAAAAATACCAGGTGGCACTTATCATCCAAGCGCAAAATACCAGAGTTCTTCAGCTGCCAGTTCTCCCGAGCTTAACGTTGTAAAGCTTCAAGGGCAAGTCACACGACCCTTGGAGAGCACTGGGCTCTCGGAACAGCTGGAGAGCACCAAGTCTTTGGACTCCCCTCTTTCCTCCCATCCAATATGAGGCATGAGGAATGGTGTCTCTGCCTGAGCAATTGCCTGCAGTCACCTGGGTTGTTTTTCTTGTCCTTGGGCACGAGTACAGGCACAGTATTTTAAAAACATACCTCTTTAGGGTGGGAAATAATCAGATACATGTGTTTTGTCTTCCAGATAGTAAAGCCATAGTTGATGGAAACTTGAAGTTGATCCTTGGCCTGATATGGACCCTTATCCTCCACTACTCCATTTCCATGCCAGTGTGGGAGGATGAAGGTGATGACGATGCAAAGAAGCAGACCCCTAAGCAGAGGTTGCTGGGTTGGATCCAGAACAAAATTCCTTACTTGCCGATCACGAATTTCAATCAAAACTGGCAGGATGGCAAAGCACTGGGGGCTCTTGTTGACAGCTGTGCTCCAGGTAAGTCCTTTGCTCTGATGGTCAGCGTTTTCCTTGCTCGCTGTCCTCGTGGCCGCTCTGCTGTCCCTGCGGGAGGTGGTGTTCACGGCTGAGCTGGAGATGGGAACAAGGATTTCAAGAAAACCTGAGTCCAAAGAGGCCAGCTGTGGGAAGCAGCAACTTGTAAACGACTTGGCCAAGAGAAATACTGGCCTAAAGCAGAATATGTGATCGCGTTATTGGAGGCGCCGCGTCTGAGCTTTGTATTGGGTGCAAGGGACAAAGGCGCAAATGCTGGCTCCTAAATGCAAGAAAGGCTTGTTCCCACAGCAAGTGCCAACAACCTTTCAACTTCAGGGCGCAGCAGGAGGCTTCGTGTGTTCTCCTGGAATAGGATTGCAGGGGGAGCACAGAGCAGCCAGAAGCTGCACACTACCTGAATTTCAGCCTGTAGCAAGCCGAGGCTGTGCTGCTTAGGGCGAGTAACGTGATGAAGTGTGAAAAAGGCACAGTTTCCTCACCTTCTTGTAAAACAGCCTCGCTAGCGCGATTGCTGGTGTTCGTCTAATGCAATCTGGGGTGCTGTGGCAAGCAGTTGAAATTTTCTTTTCCAAATTTGCTGCAGGAGAAGCCAGCAAAACATAAAGGAGGGCTAGATGAATTCGTGGTGACTTTAGAGTGGTGTCTTGCGCAGCTTAAATTTAAAGCCGTGCAGTTGTGTGACTGACAGAAAACAGTACGTCTTAAGTCGATAGGCAGGGGGGGTGTGAGTCTTTTTGAACTGGCTGTTACTGCCTGTGCCGTAAGGGCCCCTGGAGATGCTGGTTGTTGTCTTAGAAGCGTTTTGGTGAGCAGCACATCCCCGTCTTGTTTTTGCTTACTTCTGCAAGTCTTTGAAGGTCTTTCTGTATAGCAGTGTGAAAACGAGTGGCTGTGGAGTTTGTGCATGGTTTCTTCAGCCAAGGAAGGTCTTTTGCAGGTAACACCTAACAGCTGAAATGTGCTTGCAGGCCTGTGCCCTGACTGGGAGACCTGGGACCCGAAGAAGCCCGTTGACAACGCTCGGGAAGCCATGCAGCAGGCGGACGACTGGCTGGGTGTGCCACAGGTAAGGCTGTGCCTGCGGGAAGCACAGCGACTCAAGCTTTGGATTCACGACTAGCTTCAACCTAGATCGAGGAAAGCAGGTGAAGTTCCTTGGACGCTTCCAAAAGTTACAGTTTACTCGGGTGAAATTGCCTGAGAAAAGGCAAATTGTAATGAGGCACACTTACGTTTCAGAGCTCTGGTTGTAAGATTCTGTGTAGGTGTCTCCGCTGAAGACAGCCGGTGTTGCAGCATCTCGGGTAGGGAGAAAAGCGCGTGTGCCTGCTTTGTTAGCCCATGGAGCGAGTTTGTCTTGCTGCATTGAATTCCACAGAAGAAAAACTCACTGGCTTTGGAAACCACCTGCAAGATGATTTCTACGCAGGGAACAATGTATTTGCAAACAGGATTGTTTTCACCCCGGTAAAGTTGCACAAAAGCGCTGAAGTCTCTGAAGCTGCCAGAGCAGCTTGTGTCGTGGGAGCAGGAGCAGAGACGGGTCACAAGTTTCACTTTGCAAGCACTGCATTTCAGAGCTTTAGCACACAGGATTATGAATTACTAATTCTTTCAGTTTCAGTTATCCCCATGTTGCTTTTCCAGGGGAATATAGCTACTGTTGTCTTGCTTTGCTGCTGTTTGGTTTGTCACGGTCTCCTGAGAACCCCTTATAACCAAGGCACAAAAAGCCCCCGCACCACATTTAGAACTTAATGAGCTGCTTGATTTTTTTTCTTGCCATGAGATAAGGAACGATGTTGTGTGTATGAAAGGGAAAATAAATGTAAGAAATCACATTAGCATGCGGGAGTTTTGAAATGTAAGACTCTGTTACAGCTCCGTCTCTGTGTTGACATGCGGTAACCAAGCACTGGTACAATATACTTAATGGCACTGTCTTTCAGGTTATTACCCCTGAAGAAATTATCCACCCTGACGTGGATGAGCACTCTGTAATGACTTACCTGTCCCAGTTCCCCAAAGCCAAGCTGAAACCAGGAGCTCCTTTAAAACCCAAACTGAATCCAAAGAAAGCAAGGGCTTATGGCAGAGGTAAGGACTCAGTGAGCTTAAGCTGCGGAGAGCATTTAACTCTTCAGAAAGCTGGGTGGGGTGTTTTGCTTATGTTGAACCCCAGACCTACGGTAACTGACTTCAAAGTTTCACTTGTATACTCTTGGTGTGGTGCCTAGTTTCAGAAATGCGTGGATATAGTCCAAAAGGCACTCCTAGTTCTAACATGTAAATTCCCCAAAGTCTCGGAACCTGTTTTGCAAGCTGCCAGCCTTGCAGTCCACAGCTGGAAGAAGCAGCATGATACGGGGCTAAAACAGCCTTGGTGAGAAATTGAAGCTAGCAGTATTGCTGCTGCCGGTGGTTGATCCAGCGGCGAATGCTTCTTGTGATAAAGCACTCCTTCAAAAAGAGGAAAAACTGCTTTAGATCTGGGTATATCTCTGAGCAATCTCTCTGTAGAGGCAGAGTCTCCTGTTTCCCAGGCTTGGTGGCAGCTGTGTATTAGGGTTGGCTAATTCTAAATAAGACATTTGAATTGATCGGTAGGTGTGAATACTTTGTTTGCACATGCACAAAGGTGGGTTGGTAACCTTTCAAATATTAAATAGTGCTGAGGTTTTGTTGTAGAGGCTATGCTTGCGAATTGGAAGGACTTGTCCACAGATGTTTATGCAACTGGAGATCTACATAGGCATTTGTATTTTTAACTTGCCTTTTAACGAATAATTCCTGTAACTTCTGAGGTGGTTCTATTCTAGATTGGAATACAGTCACAACTAAATGAATAACAGATTTTCACCTTTAATGTGCTTGGTGTGTAGCAAGGCGTCACTTACACATTACACTTTGTTCTCCATTCCATCTTTTTTGTTAGATCTGGGGCCAGCTGTAGTCCTTGGAGATTTTTAGAATTGGGTGTATAAGAGTGTAATGGAAAGAAACAGAACTTTCCTTGTTGGTTTGGGTTTTTTTTTCCCAACCTGATATTCCGTTGAAACTTAAATAATGGAATGAATGGACACGGACACTTTCTCTGCACTGACGAGCAGTCGTTGTAGTCAGAAGTGGGTTTAGCACTTACCCTGCTGGGGTTTATGTCCTTCAGCAGTGCATCCCGCAGCCAACCACCATACATAGACATGTTTGTCAGATCCCACGTACATGGACTACCTGTACTCCACTTACCGTGGAAATGACTGGCCAGCCTGCCTCAGTCTATCAAGTCTGATGTTTGTCATATTCTTCTTCTTTCAAAAACTGAAATTATTAGGTTGTCTGCTTTTGTGCATCCAGTGCTCTGGAGCCATGGCAATGGAGACTATAAAGAGTGAGTGGCTCTTCTAGAAAGATTGATGTTCTCCCAAAGTTAATTGCCAAAACAGAGCCCCTGAATATAATTGACAATTTTGACTGCTAACGTATGTCAGAACCGAAAGGTGGCTCCGACCGCAAGGAGCTCACTGCCAAACTGGGCAGGGTCTTTTGGACAAATGAATAACGGATCTTCATGCTTCCAGAAAAAGGTGATTGTCAGGTACGAAGTTGATCAGTCTTAGCTTTTTTTTTAAATTATTGCTTATGTACTACAGTAGGTTATTCCTAACCTCCCACCGCGAATCGTGGTTGCAGGGCATCACCATGATTGTACTGGTGATTGTGCAGATCGTCACTGATGCACTAGGAGTTCTCATTCACCCAGCCAAGGCACATCCCTGAGAACAGAGTAAAAATCTAGTAGATTAAAAGTAGGCTAAGAAAGTGCTGTGAACAATGCTGTCCTGGCTGAAACTGTCGTCTGAGGATAAGAAATCCTTCTTCTTGTGATAGCAGAAGGACAGCTCAAATACCATGTCCTAATGCTCGTGTGGTGGACTGAAGATACGCAGAGCGAATTTATAGCTGTTTAAACGAGATGATAATCTAGGGCTCAGTTTGAAAGAATGAATATGTCAATTGTTAACACCTTATCAGAATGCTCAGATTTCCTAGTAAAAACATGATCTTCCTTGCATTGCTCTCAAGTTATTGTTTCTGAAGATAAACAAGTTCAGGAATTCTGTTGTTCACAACCACTTCCTTTATAATCTATCAGACGTTGCACTTTCCACTAATTGTGCTACGGAGCAGTAGTGCCCATGGTTTTATGAATAAGCCGAGGAGTAATCCCCTTGGAAGGAAGGGTATATGTGTTTGGGCTAGTCTGGAACCAGCAGCTTTGGGAAGTTCTTCCACCCACTCCGTCTGACTCCACCAGGACAGGTGTCATGACCTGGGGCTAAGTATGGGGAGATGATGAAACCCTGCTGGTAAAAGCAGGCTCTAGCAGGCCCTGTGCTGAGGAACAAGGAAACTATGACTAAAAGCGAAATGAAAGTGACACTGAATTGCAGGATTTTCGTGGTTTTAAGAGGTTCCTCGTGCCATTTGTACAGTGTTCACTCTGGCAAAGTAGTTTGAGCAGCTTTCAAAGAATAATAAATCTGAGCAGTGCCTGTACAGCTGAGTTCTGAAAATGGAGTAAAATGAGTCAGTAGAGGCAAGAACTGCCTTGCTTAAGTCTTTCACCCTTGGCTTTAGGGTAATGCCTTTACCAAAAGGCTTCCCAGCATTTCTCTCCTGCCTCCCTGGGTGTCCTTCCTGCGGTGCAGCACCATTGCAGCAGCGTTTACCTGTGTGAAGCAGAGCAGCTCCTGAAGAGCACCTCATGGACATACCCCACTCGCTGGGGTCACCGTGGGGTGACCCTCCAGACGCTGCTCTGGCCGATGGGGTAACTTGCTTTCACTTGAAACCAGATGCCAGTCAGGCTCCTGACTGGACTGGAGATCTTGTGATGAGCTGAGTGCCGGTGATTCAACCAACTATTAAAAGTGGTTGTATTAGAAAATGAGGGTTTTTCACGAGCATGGTGTTCTGGGCAGCTGGTGGAGAGGTGTTGGGCAGATGGTTGGGGGCAGCCGGTGCTGGGGACTCATGAGGGAAGACGGGTTAAACAGTTTATGGGTAGTCTCTGCGCTGCCTTCTGGGTTTTGTAGCAACAGCTAATGCCGCTCTGCCGTGCAGGGATTGAACCTCATGGGAACATGGTGAAGCAGCCTGCCATCTTCACGGTAGACACCATCAGCGCTGGGCAGGGAGACCTGATGGTCTTCATAGAGGATCCGGAAGGAAACAGAGAGGAGGTATGTATGTTAAATATTTTGTGTAGGAAAGTAAAGCTGGTGTGAACGCTGAAACGTTTGGAATAACCTTCACCTTTCACAAGTGAGGTCTTAACAGTTAAGTCATCTAAAAAGAGGTTGCAAAAAAAAATTCTATCAAAAGTGCAAGCCTCAGTCTTTTCCTCATAATTGCCTTACTGGATGAACTTGAAAAAATGTCACTATCTGCAACTAACCAACACAACTCCAATGTCCAGTAGTTGCAGTGCTTTAGGTTGACTGGCCAAGTACATTCTGACATGCTTTTAGATAACACACATCACTAAATCACTGTCTGCCCTTACTCATTCTGCAAGAATGGCTAAAGCAGCTATTTAGATGCCATGAATCATTTTGAGTTAAAATGCTGGTTTTAATGTTTATAGAAACTTCTCATCCAAGTGCTCCACTTGATCATGTTACAACATTCCAGAAAAATAAAGCCGTACATTGGACTTAACGTCTCCTCAGTTTTGGCCTGCCTTAGTAGAGCAATTAACAGCAAGGGAAGGGGCTGGGGAGAAGGTGGCTTGTTTCGTCTCATGTAAAGACAAAATCAATGGGTTTTTTTCCATATGAGAAGGGGAGGTAGTAAGTGTCCCTGCTCCCACAGGAACGTGTCTCTGATATTGCTGACTCTGGAAATAGTTGCAGTATCAAGCACTAATCAGAAAAGCCTTAGGCTGGTATGCTTTAGCACAACTCAGCGATGGATGTGCTTTCTCTCCTAGGCAAAGATAACACCTTCCAGTGACAAAAACAAGACCTATTCAGTTCAGTATCTGCCAAGGGTTACTGGACCTCACAAGGTAGGTTGTGTGTCAATAACCAGTATTCTCTTCCTAAATGAGCTGCTGTGCTGGTCGTGAGCCCCTTAGGGCTGCCAGTTTCCTGATGGTGTAGTAGCCACTCTGGGGATCCTGAGAAAAGGGAAACCTGATGTGGCCTTGGTCCTCAGTCTGGGCTATTGGGCTGCCCCCTTCTCAAGGGGGAAGGGGGTGTGTGTGTTGGGAGAAAGTGTGTGGGTGTTTGGGTATGAAGTCCTACAGCTGGCTCTCCTCTCATGTGGGACCACTTCTTGCAGCTCATGAAGCCAGTTTTGTGGGTTGTCACAGAGTCGCAAAGTACTAGGTTGTTCCTATTAGGCGTTTCTTTGCTGATGAGATTGTCCACCATAGGGGTTTTGCAGAGAAGGTTTCGCCACCCAGCTCTGTCCCCGGGCGCCTGCAGAAGCAGATTTATGATGGGTGGTTCCATTGCTTGGCACTTGCCTGAATGGCTGGTCCTCCAGCAGGGCTGGAAAGATAAATGCAGCTTCTGCTGCCACTCCATTGCTGGGTGGTGATCTGCCGCTTATTGGCACATCCAGATTCAAGCATCCCCACTGGTGGGGCTGGCCCCGCGATCAGTAGTGCTTTAAGGAGGTGGCCAGCAGTTATGGTGCGTGGATAGGATGAAGGCTGTGGGATGGATGATGTCTCTCACCTCTGACCAGAGACTCTCTGTGCTAGGAACTCAGGGGCTTCACCCCTTGCTTTGGCTTTGTGGCGGTGACACTGTGTGGGTCGGAGCTGATGCTGTCTGTCTCTAGGTTTCAGTCCTGTTTGCTGGGCAGCACATCTCGAAGAGCCCGTTTGAAGTGAACGTTGACAAAGCCCAGGGAGATGCGAGCAAAGTAACAGCAAAGGGACCGGGACTGGAGGCGACAGGGAACATTGCCAACAAGCCTACCTACTTTGACCTCTACACAGCAGGTAAGCAGGATGAACAAGTGCCAAAATCCTGCAGCTTCCTCAAAGCTGAGAAGAACCTAAGGCTTGGAGGAATAAACAAACTGAAAAGGGGATGAGGATTTGCAGCCCCATCAAGTTCAGAGGTGAAATAATAGCTCTGGAGGCTTCAGCTGTGTATGAAACATGAAGTATGGAGCTGGGCTGGGGCAGGAAGGTACTAAGCATTACCCAGAAATTTGCCATGAACTTGCTGAATGGCAGCAGGTGAGTTCCTGCCTTGTTTCTTCCCCCAACTAATTTTAAACAGGAATGCGAAATGCCCACCTCTGAAGATGAACTGTGAGCAAACTGTAAATGCTTAGTGTGTTCTGTATTTAGCTTTGTAGAAAGAATCTGCCACAGTGCTGCTTTGAGTTCGTAGTTCAATGCCAAACTGGTTTCAGCCTCTCTTGTAATTATTAGAGGGCTACTATCTTCATTAGGGCATCTCCATCACGTGGCTTGTTGCCTGCTGTTAGGCCAATGCTGTAGCCTAGAGGAAGAAGTCAATAAGATGCTACAAATGTTAATTCATTTAGAACAATGCGAAACTACTTAGAGCAGTTACGTGAAGTATTTAAACACTGAAATATGCTGAGTAGCATATTTTAAATTGCCTTCTGCCTGAGGGTGCTTAGAAGTAAAATTAAATGTGGTTATAGTGAGGGGAAGCGTAATGCTCAGCCTCTAATTGGGAGAGGGAGCGGTCTGATTCATGTAAAGACACGTCTGGCCTCTGAAAGTGTCTGGAAAACTGTTCTTGTTGCACGATGAGTTGACCAAAATGTGAGAGGAGCAGGTGTCTGAGCAAAAGTGGGTGTGCATAGTCCGGCAGAGAAAGATCCTTGTCCAGAGCAGCGTGTGCATTGTCTAAGCTCTTAATCTAAACCGCTTCAAAGCTTGAGAGATGGAACTGACTGGTAAAACTGGGGGCTAGTCCGTGACAGAGGTGCTGCAGGTTGTCAGCAGTAAGGTAACCAGGCTGTACGTGTGTTCAGTGTTGTTATACTGTGAATGGAGCAGCAGAACCCCGTCACTTTGATAGCTTCATGGAGATGCCACCATCTGGTATTGCCCCTCTCCCCACTGAAAGGCCTGGTTGCCGTCAGTGGAAGCTGAACATTACGGCTCTGCCGAGGAATGGTGGCAGAGGAGGGGTGGCTGAGCCCTGACAGCTGGCTGTGATCCCAAACGCAGCCCGTGTTGCTGTGGGGAAGCCAAGGCTCAGCTGGGCTTGTTTCCTTTGCAGGTGCTGGTGTGGGTGACGTGAACGTGGAAGTGGAGGATCCTCAGGGGAGAAGCCTTGCCGAAGTTGCAGTAGAGGATAAAGGCAACCAAGTCTACCGTTGCACCTACAAACCTGTTCAAGCTGGTCCTCATGTTGTCAGAGTGACTTTTGCTGGGGAGGCAATTCCCAAAACTCCTTGCACTGTTCTTGTTGGAGAAGGTATGCTTTTTAAAAATACACCTAAATGTACATGGCCACTTTTGACTTTGGATGTGATCACAGAATGTACTTGAATCTTGCCTTGCACATTTTCTGTACCCTTCAACATCTTAGACATGATTCAGTGGGTCACCTGGGTGTTCACAGGGTAAAACAGTGCTCTCTAACAGTAATACGGCTTTTGTTGCTAGAGTTTCCTTTCTGCCTAGACCTCCAAATTTAAGCTGCCCTTTGTATTTTTTTGAAGTGTTTTATGCAGCTATGCAGTGTCTTGCTGGTTTCCACCTTTGTTCCTCAGATGACTGTATTTACTGGTTTCCTCCTTAACTGACACCTAACTTGCTTTCTGTTCCATCCTTACCTGCTCCTACGCTTTTAGATCTCTGCTCATCTCTCCTGAGCTACCCTCCATTTGTGGAATTTTGGACTTCACTGCTAATGGCTTCATAGTTGGTAAGAGGTGTGCAGGATGCTCCGTCATGTTTGCTTTTCGTAAGCTTCTAGCCTGCAGCTTGTCCCGGCCAAAAGGGTTCTTGGTTTCGTTGGGGTTGGGGAAGAAATTTGCAAGCGACCTTGGTGTGTGACCCAGGCAGTGAAACCAGCTTCTCCACAAGCTGCCTGACTCAGTGGTGTGAGGACTCTGTGGGCCGTTCCCACTCCACGTTGGGCACGCTCCTCTGTGCTCCCACCGAGTTGTCAGAGCGAGCAGATGGCGTGCGATCTTCGCTTACACCGTCGTCCAGTGTAGGATGCGGAGTGATGTTGGCTGCTGCAGGGTGAAACTCACAAGCTATTGAAACGAGTTAAAAAAACCTAACGAGCCGCTTGGCAGACTTGTGCTCCTGCTGTAAGCACAGCATATTTGGGGGAAATGCATGTTGGGTTTACGCTGCTGGGAAGCTGTGGTTCTTTGTAAGTCTCTTCGAACCCTTCAGGTCTCTGGAGTTGAAGACCACGTGGTAGTGGGATTGTGTAACGAAAACTATTCATAAGTGTGTGTTGGCTGATTTACGTAGCCACTCTGCTGGCCTGGAGAAGCACTTGGAGTAAAGGGGTCAAGCGTAAGCTTAAGCTCAGCCATATGTAACCTATTGCCCCTGCCCCTGGCTGCTGGGGGCTGCAGAGGGCTTGGTGGCTTTGCTTCTGAAAGTGCAAACTGCAACAAGCAGGGGGTTTTGTCACATCTCTTAAACGAAGCATGTGCAGAGCTCGTTTTTGCTAATAGCAGTTATTCCAGTCATGTGCTTCTGAAGGAACAGCACAATAATGCTGTTCCCTGGGGCTTATCTGCAAAGGGGAACTTCACCCCGTGCTGCAGCGTGCCTCTCAATGCGAAAGGCATCACCGAGATTGTGCCTAGGATGGTGAATATCTGCATGCGATAGCTGTGTAAAAGTTCTGTATTGATAACTGGCATCAAATTGGAGAGCAACAGGATGTTTGTGGAGGGGGTCAGTGTTGCCTGGCTGCACTGAACGCTGCTGCCCAAAAGCTATGGGACATAGACAACAGCTGAGCAGACTCCCGAGTGTCTGCCTTAATGCTGTAATCTTAAAACTTGTGCTGAAAGCTAAGCTGTGGTTGCCCTGAGTCAACACTGAACTAAAGGTTGTTCCAGGCTGGCTAGGCTACGTGTATGTTGAGAATGAAAGACGGGATTGATGTCTGAAATTCCCTTGCAGCCTGCAATCCGAACGCGTGTCGTGCCACCGGCAGAGGTCTGCAGCCCAAGGGCGTCCGCATGAGGGAAACGGCTGACTTCAAGGTTGATACGAGAGCAGCGGGGAGCGGAGATCTCGGAGTGACTATAAAGGGACCGAGTAAGTGTTCGAGTTAATCTGTGCTATGGATGCATTTTGGAGAAGGGGAGACTGTGAAAGGAAGAGCAGTAAGGAGATGGTGGCCTGATGGAACTGATGGGATTTGTATCCCCATAAAAAAATCAAATTTCAGAAGGGTTTTCTGGTACTTTGTGCCTAGTGTGAAGTTTTCAATCTGCAGGGCTGGGTAAGATTACACCTGGCTTTAGGTCTCTCCATTTCAGTGCATATTGGTTAGCAAAACTGAGAAAATCCACGGGTCTGCCTGCTGTGCCCTCCAAGCTGTATGGGTTCACATTGCAACTTCACCTGATCTGTGGGATCAAGTCATGCTCTGGGGTCTCTGGCAGGGTGGAAATCCTGCTCTCGTAAAGCTAGGAATGGTTGAGAGCAGCGCTCCTGGATGCTCGGGCACGTGAGCAGAGGAGGGAGTAGGTTGAGGTAATATGTAGGCTGACATGGAGACCTTCTGCCAGGATCCGTCCCCAGGTCCTTTGCTGTGTCGTGAGCTCTGGATGTGCCCCTCTGACTGGACCATGGCAGGCTGGGTCAATGGGAGCACCGGTGGCCGCTGGCTTGTGTGTGGGGCTCCTGGGGCTGCCAGCGGCGGTGGCTGCTGCTCTCGAGGAGCTGCCGTCGTTGTGTTGTGCTTGTGAGCCCTTCACCTCCCCCCGGCTGGGACGGCATTAAAAGGTGCATTGTATTGCCTTCACCTCCTCCCCACGCACAGTGCTCTCACTGTGTGGCTTAGTGCGGTTAGAGACTGGGCAGGGGGAAAAGCAACAGACGTATCGATGTAAATTTTAGTGTATTAAGCTTTTCTCCCTAAATTCTTCATCTCGAAGAAAATGAAAAGTAGGCATTCCCCGCATACTTGTGGTTGCAAAGTCTGACAAATGTTAAGCTTTTTTGTTTTAACATATGACATGCATCATACTGCAGACTAAGAAAATAAAACACAAGGGAACCTATTAAGTCTGGTAACTTAAAATACTTTCTGCTGTATTTCTTCTGGAAGTGATTGCTGTCTTTGTCCTAGAGGGCAACTAGAACTAACTTCCCTTATAACCTGACCTTTTTTTCTCTGGTGGAAGAAATTTATTCTTGCAAGCTAAAATAAATACTAGAAAACATGAACTTGTCTGAGTAATTGAAGGCAGGATGGAAGCTGTTAAGTTTAATGCTGAACTGATCTTTCAACAGAGGGCTTGGAGGAGCTGGTGAAACAAAAAGGCTTTATGGATGGTGTATATGCATTTGAATATTATCCAGCTACCCCAGGGAAGTACGTTGTCACGATTACGTGGGGTGGGCACAACATCCCAAAAAGGTGAGTTAGAAGTAGCTTTTTTTGAGTTTTGGTGCCCTTTGGTGGGTTGTGTATTTGGTGAGCTTTTAAAGCAATGCTGACATTCAGAGAAACTCTGACAAAGTTAACAGCAAGCGGTTGCTACAACAGTTTATCTACAGCCTGTTTTAGGGCTGCAGCGGCATATATTGGGAAAGCTTTGAGTGATTCACATCAGTCTTGCTAAACCCAAAATGATGAATACAAAAAGTGATAAAACTTGGTGTATTACGCAGCTTGGGACTTTGCTGTGAGTTTTTTTGAAGGGATCTGTTATTTTAGTGTCCATGGCTACAGCAAGCAGTGCAAGCCAAATATTTGACGCTCAGGATTTGCGGTGCAAGAAGTAAGCACGTGATGGTTTGGATGACCTCTCTGCTACAAAGACAGTCTGCTGGGCACTGTGCCACTGCATGATAGCTTCTATTAATTTGGGAAATCCAATGTAAAACCTCATTAAAATGCCTGGAGAAAAAAAAACCTGTGGATGCAGTATTTGTCCTCGTTTCTAATCCTGTGCTGTGCTTTTCTCTTGTAGCCCCTTTGAAGTTCAAGTGGGTCATGAAGCAGGTCCTCAGAAAGTGCGAGCCTGGGGGCCAGGGCTTCATGAGGGGGTTGTGGGCAAATCGGCTGACTTCGTGGTAGAGTCCATTGGCACAGAAGTTGGCTCTCTTGGTAAGTTACTTTAAATATTTCAGACAAACTAAGTATATATTACAACCCTAGCAATGCAGTCATGAGAAACAATAGCTTTCCCAGCAGTAAAAAACATGTAAGACATCTTGGTCTTAGCACAAACTTACATCAGAGTATCAAAAGCAAGTCCTAGAGACAGGAAAGTGTATGATGGGGAGTGTTAATCTGTGGTTTTGCGAGATGAGGTCCATAAGGGAATGATGGATTATTTCCTATATTGCTGAAGAAGGGTGACAAGAGAGCATCAGGCGTCGTTATGGCTAATAGAAAGCAGTTTGGGGAAGTGGTGTTAAATTAGCAGCCACCACAAACCTAACACGAGGAACCTACTTGTTCCGTTTTCAGGCTTTGCAATAGAAGGCCCTTCTCAGGCTAAAATTGAGTGTGATGACAAGAACGATGGCTCATGTGACGTGAAGTATTGGCCCAAAGAGCCCGGTGAATATGCTGTGCACATCATGTGTGATGATGAGGACATAAAAGACAGCCCTTACATGGCCTTCATCCGACCAGCTTCAGGAGACTTCAACCCAGATAAGGTGGTGTATGAAAGCTCACCCATGGCATAGCATGTCTTTGGTATCTACAGCAGAGGAGTTTCTGAAGGCTTCTGGTAACAGACTTGACTCTTAAGCTGTCCTACTTAAAGCTCTGAGTTTGCTGTACTCCAGCCAGATATTACTCAGCTTTTTCTAATAACACTGTTGTGGTTTTGATTTAATGTAATGAAAACTTGCTGAATTATTCCAAATTCTCAGCTTTCACACTAGCCTCTGCTTGTATCCCGTGCTTCATGGGTTTTGTGGGAAGGGGAAGGTCTTCAGAAATAAATCACTTAGTTTTACTTCTCTTTCTGAACTAAGACTCTTGGGGTGTTTTTTTTAGGTGAAGGCTTATGGCCCGGGCTTGGAGAGGACTGGCTGTATAGTGAACAATCCTGCTGAGTTCACAGTTGAAACCAAGGGCGCTGGGAAAGCACCTCTGAAGATGTATGCACAGGTAAAAAGCCAAAGGCAGCTATGTGGAACTTCAGCAAAAGGTCTTTAATACTGTTGAGAAAGATGCCTTAAGTCTTTCTGCTTGCTTACACACCACTTAATTCTGGGCATGTGTAATTCTCTCAGAGCTCTGTGCTTTGATCTGTGTAATGTAGTCAGGCAGCAAACCTCACTCAAGACAAGGTGACTTCTCCCTGGCATATGAAATACATGGCTTTTCTTACTCACTTGGAGTCCCCTCGGCAAAGCAAGCTGTAAGTTCCTGGAGTTGCCATTTGGAACCACTAGAAGTGTCTCTGAGCTTGTTAAAATATGTGTTGTTAGGATGGTGTTAGAAATGAGCAAGTGCTAGATGAGGAACGCTTACAGGAGTGTAATTTGCATGTTTCTTCGGTATTTCTGAGATGCAGTTCTGGAAAAAACCCACACATTTTGGAACAGTCCTGGGCTGTTCAAGCTATACAAACATTTTTCAAGTACCTGAACCTTCTGCTTGTATTACTGCTTTTTAGGATGGAGAAGGAAACCCTATCGACATCCAGATAAAGAGCAAGCCTGATGGCGTGTTTGCCTGTTCCTATGTGCCAGTTAAACCAATCAAACATACAATTTCTGTTGTCTGGGGAGGAGCCAATGTGCCCAATAGCCCATTTAGGGTAAGTACAGAGATGGATTATTACTAGTTCTAGCCAAGTAGGACGTTTGTGCTCACAACTACTTGTCATTACAACTAGGATGATAAAACCCTTCTGTGAACTTCAAGGACGTGTGCCCCTCTGCTCCCTTTTTTTAGGAATCTGTCCACTTGAAAAAAGCTTTCTGCTTTTACAAGCTCAGACGTCGGAAGTCTCCTATCAATCCAGCTGCAGCCTGGGGAGTTGGGGCAATTAGTTCTTACTTTGGGACTGTTTTCTTCTAGTCTCTCCCCAAGCAATGCTCTAACTTGACTGTGATCCGGAGTGTGAGAGAGATGTGTGATTCTGACCCTTGTGAATCCATGTAGGTCATTATAGGTCAAGGGAGTCATCCTCAGAAAGTGAAAGTATTCGGACCTGGTGTGGAGAGAACTGGCCTAAAAGCGAACGAGCCGACCCACTTCACTGTGGACTGCACGGATGCAGGAGAAGGTAAAGGCAGGCTGGGCTGCTGCTGCGGCATCAGAACCACGGGTCATGCAAGGGGAGGGATTATGTCCTGTTTTGTGCTGGTTTTCCTTGTTTCATGGAAAAACCTCGGGAAGCAGAATGCTGCAATGAATTGTGATGTGATCTGTTACATCAATTAACAAGGTGACTTGAGCAACTACTGGAAATGGGGATAGGCTGGCTGTTTGGCTGGCATTGTCTGTACCATCCCGTGGCAAAACCTCCATTTGCTTTTCCTAGGTGATGTCAGTGTTGGAATTAAGTGTGATGCTCGCGTGGTCAGCGATGAGGAAGAAGACATAGATTTTGACATCATCCACAACGCTAACGATACGTTCACAGTGAAATACGCACCGCCCGCCGCTGGGCGCTACACTATTAAAGTGCTTTTCGCAGGAGAGGTTTGTAATCTTCGCTCTACAGCCTGATGTTTCTGGGGTCTGTTTGTCCGCTCTGTGATTGCCGAGCGTGTACCGCTCCACAGCCGGCTGTGGTGGCTTACAGCTGCCTCCTTCCGCTTCAGCTCACGTGCACCTCGTCTGCTCGCTGGTTTTAAAAACACTTTTGTAGTACTTGAAGGTACAGAAATGAGAGGGGCTGGCTGCAGACACTGAAGTTCAGGCACGTAATGTGTTGAGGTGGCGTAATGAGTGTGGTCTCAGCGATGGGGCAAAGCTGCTTTCTAAAGGATAGAAAACCTAAGTGACTCTCCAAGGAACCAGGGGAAACCAAAAAGTTTTTCCTTAAAAAAAAAAAAACAAAGGGAGAGAGGCCTGTGCAAACTGTCCAGTTGTTAACTTTGCCCTAGAATGATACTACTTAGTAGGGAAGAGCAGAGCATTTAAGTGAGGTGAAATTTTACTCAAGATGATGCTGGAGTTAAAGCAGGAGTATTTTAAAATTATTATCTGTCTAATTTTAACTAGGTCACTCTTCACTAGCCGTGTTTAGAGCTGTGTTTCTGTTGCAGGAAATCCCCGCCAGCCCCTTCAGGGTTAAAGTGGACCCCTCGCACGATGCCAGCAAAGTGAAAGCTGAAGGGCCTGGGCTGAACAAAACTGGTGAGACCTGGGTTGAGGTGGTGTGGCCAGTGCGGGACCGTGAGGGGCTATTGCGGGGTAGGCACTGCCTGGCTGAGCATTGCTGGGATGTAGCGATGCAGCGCTGGATACAGCAGGGTGCGGTGCCAGGCGACTGGAAACGACTCCGTTCCATTGGCATTTTGCTTGACTGGGCTTTGTAGGTACCCAGTGCTTCTTGGGAAGAGCTTCTGTGTGTGAGCTCTGCATAAATTAGAACTAATGTTTTTCTTCAGGCGTGGAAAATGGCAAGCCGACGCACTTCACTGTGTTCACCAAGGGAGCTGGAAAAGCGCCGCTGGATGTGCAGTTCAGCAGCCCGGTGCCAGGAGAGGCGGTGGCAGATCTGGATATCATTGACAACTATGACTATTCCCACACTGTTCGGTATACTCCGATACAGCAGGTAGGTCTAACTCCTGTAGGAATACAAGAGTGAATGGCTCATGTTCTATAGTGCCGTGACCTCCCTCTCTGGTACCTGTGCAGAGAGGAACGAGCAGATGAACTTGTCTGGGATCCCTAAAGCCTGCGGGACAATTGGGATTGGAAAGCAGTAAAGCGTTTTTCTGGTGTAGTTATTGATAGCTTGTCACTGTTTTGTTTTCTGGGAACAAGTGAGATACTGAAGCAGTACTGCACAGCTCATGTTGTCATTCCACACTTTATCGGTGGAAGAGGAAAGGTGGCGAACCTTCCCGGGGTCCCAAACGGAGCTGGCGGCTGCTCCAGCGGCTCTGGGCTGCTGCAGGCCGGCAAAGTTGGGGCCATGCTCTGCTGCCTCTCGGCCAGCTGCTGTTGTCAAAGGAGCTGTAGTGCAAACCGGAGCAGGGCCAAAAAACACAGTGGTTTTTGGGTGCTGGAGCAGCAGCTCGCTGGTAGGAAAAGGAAGGAGTTGGTGCTGAGGGGGGGAGCTGGGCTGCAGATTGGATGTGTCAAAGTATTTGTCTGCATTTGAGGGTTTGCCCTTGGGTTGGAAAAAAAAAATTCAGTCTAATTTGTTTTGGTTCACAGGCAGATGCTTCCTGGCGACACCATTAAAGAGCTGAAAGTGGAAGCTGCTAATTTCTAGAAGTGGTTTTTGTTATGCTCTGCTTGCATGTTTGTGAAGGGCCATTAAACGCCAGAATGCAGGCATCTTGTGTATTTCTGCAGGCGTAGGTGCTGTAGTGCTGGGATGAAAGTGTTTTGCTGCTCTTGTTCTGCTGAACAAACACACACAGGAGCTCCTCGGTCATCTCCTCCGGCTTCCTTGAATGTAGCTGTATAAAAGTGGACTGATAGGGAGGACTGCAGCATTGTTTGTCTGATAATGCTGGGTTAGCATTCTTGGAAGCACTGTAGAGCGAGCATTTGTTTTTGGATAAAGCAGTTGGGTGATCTCAGGATGTGGTTGGTGTGCCTGTTTGGAGAAGGTTTTGCTTGTTCAGTCAGGGTTGGTATGCAGAAGGGCGCAAAGTCACCTGAACTCTGCACACACGTGTGTGAGCAGTACCAGATCGCTATGTTTCACCCGAAAAGCAGTGGTGAATCAAGCCAGGTTGCCCAGACCAGCTTTCCTATCTGAGGGAAGTACCTTGGGTCACGGAGGAGCTGCTGACTTACAGGAGGTGCTCACAGATAGCAGTGGCAGGAAAGCAATGGTTAACAAGAGGAGATGGAAATAGACTGCACAGTGGAGTAGCCTTGTTGTCCCTCCAGGCTGTGAGCAGGTAGGTCGTTCCTGGACCCTGCCTTTCTTGGGTTCGTAGGCAGTAGCTCACGAATGAGACTCTGGACCCTTCAGAGCCGGGGGAGGACGGACTAGGTAGTTAAATTCCTGAGGGGCCGCGTCAGCAGCAGTGGAGCCTTGGTCTAATGCTGTTTACTCAGCCTTATCTATCTCGCTTGCGGTGTTGCTACAGCTACCCGTGTGTGTGTTTCCTAAAAACAACCAAGAATAATCATGGAAGCTATTCACTAGCTTGTGTGAAACATCCATGATTATTTCACTTGGGAGCTGAACCAGCCAAGAATGAAAAGTAAGCAAACAGTGGATATAGCTAAAATATGGACTGTGGTAGGAGAGAATAAAAGGAGCACACATCGTGGGCTGGAGCTTGCCATGGCTGCGCGGTATTCCAGCCAAAATACACAAAAGCATTAATCTTTCTGACTTGTACAGCTTAAAAACCCTGGTATTTCAAATGCTGTAATAATACGTCCTCTTTGCAGGCTTGGCTTTGGCCTGGCCTCTCCATGCGATGGAAGGGGATACCTGGTCTGCAGCGCTGGGACATTCATTCAGCTGTCGGGTCCGAGCGCCGGGAGGGTGGGAGCCAGCCTGAGATCCGGAGGTTTTGCCAGGCAGCTTGAATGTAGTCTAATTAAACGTTGGAAAGAACTGTCTTTTTCTCTCTTCCTGTATTAAATAAAAACCATTTAATGCTTTGAAGGGCTGCAGTGGGATGAGAGCTTGAAAGTCCATAAACAAGTAAGTCTGGCTGTGGTCAGCTGAACTGGATTGGGTGAAGTGGTTTATGTACTGCTCGGATGTTAGTGCATCAGTATGACGTGAGGAGCTGAGCTAACTTGTCAATTCTCCAACTAGGGTCCAATGAAGGTTTTGGTAACTTACGGTGGTGATCCTATCCCTAAAAGCCCTTTCACAGTGGGTGTTGCTGCTCCGCTAGACCTGAGCAAAGTTAAAGTCAACGGACTCGAAAACAGTAAGTACTTCTGGGCTGGAGGCCCCATCGCCTGCCTCTGACCTGTCTCCTGAACCTGTGATAGCTGACACGTTCTGCTGGCACAGAAGTGGGAGAACAAACTTCGTTTTTAACTTGCTACAGTTGTGATTCAACCAGCTCCTATGTTATAGCTTGACCGTTCTGACTTAGCTGGTCCTCTTGAGGACTAAATTTCAATTTACATTTTTTTTTTTTGGCGAAGATTACATAGCAACGTGGACAAAGTTTGTGTTGGGGTTTAGTCCCTTATGGTGACCAAAGCTGAACTCTTCGCTAGGCTGGGAACCTGCTGATGAAATCTGGTTTCCTTGGGGCTAGATGGCTGTTTGGTCAAATATATGTAACTGCTACAGTGCAGAATGTCATTCATACAGTCTCTTTGTTTTCTAAAAGCAGAAGAACTTAGGGCTGTGAAATATTGTCGCATTCCTGAAATGAGCCTCTGATACTGTCAGGCCATGTCCTCCAGGCTTGTTTAGCGCTGCAGCTCTGTAGGTCCAGTTAACCAAAGCACTTTTTATTGTTTTGTTTGATTTGGGAGGGTTTTTTTTGCATGTGGAGGGATGCAGACGGAGCAGGGCTCTGCCAGTGCTCGCTCCCTGGGTGGTTTGTCCGTGAGAGGTTTCTTGGAGCACTGTCTGACGTTGAGTACTTAAAGCGGTAATGAAGGTTTTGTCTTTTTTCAGGAGTGGAAGTAGGGAAGGATCAGGAATTCGTAATTGACACTAAAGGAGCTGGTGGGCAAGGTAAACTGGATGTTAATATTTCCAGTCCTATGAGGAAAGCTGTGCCATGTCTGGTGGAACCGGTTCTGGGCAAGGAGTGCAGCACTGCAAAATACATCCCAAGGGAAGAAGGACTGTATGTGGTGGATGTGAGTTATGATGGCAACCCAATCCCAGGGAGCCCCTACACTGTGGAGGCCACGCTACCTCCAGATCCCTCCAAGGTGAGTGAATGGTTTAGGGCTGTAACAGCAACTGATACCTGAAAACTGAATTGTGGGATATTTCATGAGACTTGGCTTGGTTTTGGCCAAACCAGCCCCAGGAGCATCCTCGCTCAGAGTGCAGAGTCGTTCCTTTTGCAGGCTCCATGACTCATGCAGGTCATTCCTGTAGCAGTGGATTTGAAAAACCATTGAACAAATTAAGAATACTGCAAGCATCTTGCACAGTGTGGCAAATACAAGTATTGCTCCTAATTTAGTAGAAGCTGGCCTCGTGAGCATCTCGACTGTATTAGCTGAGATGCTTCTTTCTAAGGAAATAGATTTCAAGAAAAGAGCGTGTACAGCCATCAAATATTTTAATGTTTCTAACTGTAGAAAAACAACTATGGTGAGAGTATGAGTATCCTTGCCTAGAAACTTTTGGAGAAGAGATACCAACTTTACAGTAAAACTGGGAGGAGGGGCAAAGGAGACATTGCTTTCTGGGTATTTTGAAGAGATTGTTAATCGAATCCCACATACAAACAAGTCTGATGAGGCAATCTGTGCTGGCAAGAAAATGAAGAAATGAATTTAGCTTAACTGCATTTTCTCTTCTAGGTAAAAGCTCATGGCCCAGGTCTTCGAGGGGGCCTTGTTGGAAAACCAGCCCAATTCATGATAGATACCAAAGGGGCAGGAACTGGAGGTTTGGGTTTGACAGTTGAAGGCCCATGTGAAGCTAAAATTGAATGCTCAGACAATGGCGATGGAACCTGCTCTGTGTCCTACCTGCCTACGAAGCCTGGAGAGTATTTTGTAAACATCCTCTTCGAAGAAGTTCACATTCCTGGTTCGCCGTTTAAGGCAGACATAGAAATGCCATTTGATGTCTCTAAAGTCGTTGCTACGGGCCCGGGTCTGGAACGTGGTAAAGTAGGTGAGGCAGGGCTGCTGAACGTCGACTGCACGGAAGCGGGTCCCGGGGACCTGCGGGTGGACATGGTGTCGGATACTGGTTCCAAAGCTGAGGTCCAGATCGATGATAACAAAGACGGGACCTACGTTGTAACTTACGTGCCGCTCTCGGCTGGCATGTACACGATCAAGATGAGATACGGAGGAGAGCAAGTGCCTAAATTCCCAGCCCGGGTCAAAGTGGAGCCAGCTGTGGACACAAGCAGAGTCAAAGTGTTTGGGCCAGGAGTGGAAGGGAAAGGTGAGAATAACTGTTGTTATCAGAATTCGTAGGACTTGCCGTTCTTTACCCTGCACAGAGTACACTGAGCGTTAAAAGTTGTAATAGCCTTGTGTGTTCCCACGGTGACCCTCGGACGGGGATGTTTCATTATGTTCCCAAATGAATTGTTTATCGTGCTGGTTCACAAAATACTTGTCATCGGAAATACTTGCAGTTCTTGAAGTGACTCTTAAAAACGTATCCTGCAGATGTCTTCCGAGAAGCGACAACCGAGTTCACTGTGGATGCTCGACCTCTAACGAAGGCTGGTGGTGACCACATCAGGACGCAGATCATGAGCCCGTCCGGCTCCCCCACAGACTGTCTCATCCAAGACAATGCCGACGGAACGTATTCAGTAGAGTACACGCCATTTGAAAAGGGTAACCTCTGGGTTTTTGTTTGTTGTTTCTTTTTCTTGAGAGGGGAAAACCAAGAGCAGGCAGCTCTTCTGACACTTCCCTTTGGCAAACTGCTGAGCTCTGCCAGTAACTTGTTGGCATCTTCACAAGATTTTTGCCAGTAGAGGAGCTAATTCTGCAGGAAGTAGCTCTATTTTAACTTGAAGAACTGACTTTTACAGTAGCTTGGCTTCAGAAGAACAGCATGTAGATGGCATCTCTGTTATGAAACACTAGTGAAGTCTGGTGAAATGCAGGACGAAGCTCTTACACATATACTGACATTTAAGTCTGTAACATCTTGTAGAAGTGATGCTAAGTGATGAGAATATTTAGGGAATTTGGGATGTGTTTTCCTCCTCTTAACAGGTCCACACACAGTCAGTGTAACGTACGACGATGTACCTGTGCCAAACAGTCCCTTCAGAGTGAACGTGACAGAGGGCTGCCATCCATCACGTGTGAAGGCACAAGGACCTGGACTCAAAGAAGCTTTCACCAATCAGCCAAACGCCTTTTCAGTTGTCACCAGGTAACTGGGTCTGCTTGATCCTTAAGGAATATTAGAGGGAGGGAGGAATGTAGCGGACTGTGTGATGTAGGATGCCAGTACAAATATTTATAAAAAGGCCAAGCTGTGTGCTTCTGATTACTGGGTGTGCTACCTCATCGCAGGCTGAGCATTCCGCTCTGTGGAGACGAGGGGTTGATAGTGATTGAGGATAAAATTCTAGAAAAATGCGAGTGAGGTTATGCTGAACGGCTTTGCACGCCAGAGCGTGCTGAAGGCTGGACATCAGAGGTCAAGGTTACTGCATTTCCAGTAAGGGTAAAAATGCAGCCAGAGCATGTGAAGCTGCTGTTAGAAGCAGGTAATTCTGACAAAGTGCATTTCTGTCTTGCAGAGGGGCAGGAATTGGTGGCCTTGGAATAACGGTTGAAGGACCTTCAGAGTCTAAAATTAGCTGTAAAGATAACAAGGATGGGAGCTGCAGCGCCGAGTATGTTCCTTATGTTCCAGGAGACTACGATGTTAACATCACTTACGGGGGAGAGCATATTCCTGGTAAGAGCTCTTGCTTGGTGGCTTTCAGAAGAGGGAGGGTGTTGAGATGGGGACTCGGTGCCTTGGCTGCATCTCGCTCATGCTGGGGGATGTTGAGGTTTTGACATTCTGCTTTTCCTGGGAATTCAGGCAGAAGCAGCGGGTGGCGTTTGTTCCTCACACCCGGCAGGGAAGTGTGGAGCGCTTTGTGCTGTGGTGCTGTAGTTTTGAGGAAGGGCTGCAGTCTCTTCTCGTTTTGGAAACGGCTTCTGTGGGGATGTGGAGGAGCCTTGTCGAGACTGTAGCACCCGCAGCGGGGAACAACAGAGGGGTACAGATGGGTGGGACAGGGAGAGGGACACCAGCCCTTGACAGATAACTGGCATTACGCACAAGTGGTGCGTGATACATTAGGTCCAGAAAATAGCCCTTTGCTATGTGGGTGCCTTCAAGACTCGGTTCTGCAGGAAGATGGTCTAATGGGAGAGCTTGTCTTGGGGACTACATTAAACACTGCAAGTTTTGGGCATTGCAGAAAGCATAGTAACTGTTTCCTAAACCAGAGGTATAACCGTGTATGCATTTGCACTGGATGTTAAGCTAAAGTGAAGTAGGTTTAAGGAACTTCCAGGTGCATCTGGCATCCAGCAGTTCACGATTAAAAGAAGAATTCTTGATACCAAGAATTAAATGCTTCTAAATGTCAGGCGCGTTTTGCTGCGCTGTTCGAGTTCTTCCATGCTGTCGTACAGCGTACATCTAAGTATTCCTTCCTAGGCATTGTGGGTGAGACGGTTCTTTCCTCTTGGTCCCATTTTATCTGTCAGCATACTGAACTTGGTAAAATGTGAAGGAAACAAGTGTCTGCATGTCACTTTGTTTGCGCTTCAGGTTTCTTTCATGCATTGTTTCCTGAGGTGTGAGAAGCAGATGGATCACAACTGAATTGTTGGGTAGACAGTGAAAATGTAGAAGCACCATCATTACACTTCTGGCTTTTGCAGAAGCAGCGAAGTAGGGTGGAGGCTGTGGAGTTGTCATTCCTGCCTGAGGTTGAGGGGTAATAATAAAAAAGCCCAAGGAAAAATAGGGAAGAAACCTTTGGTTTCTTGTAACTCTGTGGTGTTTAACACTTCCTGCGTTAACCTCCAGGCAGTCCTTTCAAGGTTCCTGTGAAGGATGTTGTGGATCCCAGCAAGGTGAAGATAGTAGGACCCGGTCTGGGAACAGCTGTTCGAGCCAAAATTCCCCAGTCCTTCACTGTAGACACCAGCAAGGCAGGAGTAGCACCCCTGGAGGTGGTGGTGGCAGGACCCAGAGGTAAGAACTGAAGTACTCCATCCAGCTGTGCCCCCATCTCTGTGTTTGGGTGGGTAACACGGTCCTGGCCCTGCTTGCAAAGGTGGTGATACCCCTTGAATGAGCATTTCCCTCTGTTACTGTTCATCTGGCATGTGCACCTTGACAACCGACCCGTGTGTCATGGTGTCAAAGGAGGAGAACTGTGTCCTAGGTAGTGCTGCTTTGGGCAGTGTCTTTGATGGCTTTATCCTAATCTTCAGAGCTGGGAGAGGTGACGTGAGTAATCATCGCTTGTCAACAACTGGGGCTTAGATTTAGGCATCAAAAAGTAAATCCAAAGCCTGACATATGAATGGTGACTTGGGAAACCCGTGTCACTGGGTTGCAGGAGACTCTGAAACGTGGTGGAACCCCTCAGTGGTCCCCAGAGAGCAGCAAGGCCCTCGAGCAATAGCGTTAATGATGTTTGCGTTAACCTAGGAAGCTGTGTCTTGGTGGCACAGTGTCTCGGCAGCGAGTACCTTTTGGCTGCAAGGCTCACCTTGCTGGGAGGGTGAGACCTGCTTCCCCCCTCGAGTGCAGGTCATGCTGGTGCGGGTGCCCCTCAGGTAACCCTTCTTTAATTTTAGCGGATGAGACGGATTCCCAGGCATGGCGCTCCCCATTGAAAGCGATTTCGGATTTCTTTAAAGGTGATCCAAAGGGTGACACTGAGACAGGTTTGAACTCTCACTAACTACTGGCAATTTTGGCTCTCGGAAATCCAACTGCCAGCAGCAAGAATCATCTGGAGGAGGGAGTGGGAACCAACGGTGTTGGTTTTAGGCTTTGCATGGCAACTATACGTTTCTTTGGTGCTTGCTTTACTGCAAATCCTTCATGTGTTTTAAAGCTAACTTGTAATTGTAGACTGCTTTGTGTGTTGATCTGAACCGATATGTCATGTAATCTGCTGTAGATTTAGCTTAATGCAAATCGAAATAATTGATCGTGCTTTCTTTGGACTTTGGCAGCTCCTGCCTAGGCAGCAAGCCTGCCTTTCCAAATACCTAATGGTGAAAGACTCAGCTGGTGAATGCTACACAGCAACTGGCTTTAGGGCTCGATTCTGTGCAGTGAATCCCAGTAACAGTATGTAACCTCGTAAATGACAGGTCAGGCAGTTATAACCATTACTGATTTTCCTTCTCGAAAGGTCTTCAGTGTATTTTGAGCAATTGCTCTTGAACTGGACTGTACAGAAAGGCAGATTTTTCTCCAGTATGTTCATGCTAGCTTTTGTTTACAGCGAGAAGATGGGAGGCCAGAGAGCAGTGGATAATAAACCTATCTCAAGTCAATGGCTCATGAATGCAAAATAAGGGAAACTGATTGCTGATCCATGCCTGTTGCTTTCATTAAAAAAAAAAGAAAAACTGAAATTTAGCTTGTTGCAAACTGTAGATGAGCAGTGCATCTTGGAGCTTTGTGCAGCAAATGGCTGGTGAGGAACTGAGTTTTAGTAGCACAGCTGAGGAAATTGTCTTGTTTTTTTAGGAGTTGTGGAGCCTGTTAATATAGTAGACAACGGAGATGGCACCCACACTGTGGTGTACACCCCTACGCAGGAGGGACCCTATATGATCTCTGTCAAATATGCCGATGAAGAGATTCCTCGCAGGTAAGGTGATGAAGATAAACTTAGATGAACTGAAGATTTAATGACCTGATCATGCTATCCCAGCACACGAGCACCGTTTAAGGGCTAGCTGTGCTCCTTGCTGCTTAACAAGCGCGGTTCTTTGCATGGCTTCAGGGTTCAGCGGTGGTTTGAGCCTGCTGCGCCAGCAGCAGAGACACCTCCACGTGTCCTGCAGTAACTATCAGCCACTGACTTAGGAGGAGGGGTGGCAATAACGGGTTTCTCTTCAAGTCCCTTCAAGGTGAAGGTGCTTCCTACATATGATGCCAGTAAAGTGACAGCGAGCGGACCAGGTCTCAGTTCCTACGGCATACCAGCCAGCCTGCCTGTGGAGTTTGCTGTGGATGCTAAAGATGCTGGGCAGGGACTTCTGGCTGTACAGATCACTGTAAGTAACTACAAAACCAAGTAGGAGTAGAAACATGTTGTTCTAGGTGGGAGCGAGTGGCTCCTGTCAGTATTGTCCACAGCTGTGCCCTGACATACCCAGCATCCTGGAGACTGGGCTGCTGACTGGACCTTAAGCTTTGGTACTGGAAGGTCTTGCAATCTGCATTTGTGAAGCTTTAAGGCTACTTTTATGAGATTTCTGTTTTAAAGTCATCACCCATGCTATATTTGTCTCTTGTTTAACCTTGCACTCTGCAAATGCCCAAAAAGAGATAAATAGTTTCTTGTAAGATGATGAAAATGCTGAATTTGAAATGGAGACAGCCTTCTCGCAGTGTAGTTCAGCAAGGCCATAAGATACCATCCACACCGATCATTACATGATGATAAATTAAGAAACAAGTCTCCCTCAAGGTTGCCAGAAGTCATGAGCTGCTTGAGAAAATACTACAGGAATGCTTTTATTTGACGTTGTTATTGGTCTTCCTGAAATTTCTGGTGCCTGGACTCTGTGGCCTCAGCAAAAAGGTCTCTGGTTAGTGGACCATAAAGCACATTTCTCAGCTCTGGCATGCCTAGGTCATGGCATGGCCGGTTGTACTTGCCCTTCTGCATTCTTGCTCCTGTGCTGTCCCAGTGTCTGCTCAGGTGTGCCACAGCAGTTGCCTTTATTCTGGCATGCAAGTGTGCTCTTAAAGGATCCAAAGTGCTTATCAGACCTCCCAGCCTGGCTGTGGCTTTGAAGATCAAGTCCCACAAGTCCTGAATGGTGGGAGTGCGTGGGTGATCTTCCTCACAGCATTTGTTTGCTTTTCCTTCTGAGCTGTCGAATGTCAAGCATTTCACAAGCCTTCCTGAAAGAAATAAACTCTTCTGTGCTGTACCTAGAGTCTCAAGTCCTTTGCAGCTTATCCTGTACCGCAGGCAGTGTTAACTCATGAAATACAGAATGGGGTCAATAAGCGGTTCCCTGTAAGCAGGCCTGGAAGACTTTCTAAAATGCTTCAGGCTTTGCAGCTCATGAGTTGCACTGAAAGCTGAGGCTGGGAGTTGCTCCGTCAGAAACATTATGCGCCGTGTTGATCCTGGTTGTAGGTGTAAGCTGGGTGCTGAAGCTCAGATCTATATTGTTTATGCATCTCCTTAATTCTGTATTCAGTGTAGAAATGGTAGTTGAAGTGACTACATAGACCTGCTTTTAACCGTAGACCTTGCAGGAGGGATGACAACAGAATCCAGTAATGCTTCCCCCAACCTCAGACCTTTCAGGGATCAGCTGGCCAAAGCTACCCAGGACAGAGCTGCAAGTCTGGCTCCCAGTCTGTGCCTCGGGGACCCAGGAAGTGTTCTTAATTTCCAGCAGCAATGTGACGATGAACGAAGCCTAAAACTTCTTACAATTAATGTAAAGTTCATTAAAATGGCATGCTGCATCTTATAAATATCCTCACATCAAACAAAGGGTAGTTAGTGATAGCACTGGTTGTTTTACAGTGGTCTGATACCTTTATGCTAAGTCTATTCCTGATGTGATAGTCCGCTCAAAAAGCTGCAGGTCTGTATCTGTTCGAAGCTATGTAAATACGGTTGTGAACAGATTTGCTGCCCCGCTAAAGGAATTCATAACTAACTTCTTAGTACCTAAATCTCCTGTTTTGCGTTCCTCAGGACCAAGAGGGCAAACCCAAGAGAGTGGACATTCATGACAACAAGGATGGCACTTACACAGTCACCTATGTCCCCGACAAAACAGGCCGCTATACGATTGGTGTGAAGTATGGTGGAGATGATATCCCATCCTCTCCCTATCGGATCCGGGCATCTCCAGCTGGGGATGCCAGCAAGTGCTTGGCCACTGGTGAGTGTTGGCTCCTCTCTCTTGCTGCTGTTTGTACTTGGTGCAAAGCTGCCTTCTGAGCATGGTACTGATGTCGTGGGTGTAGAAGATGCTGGAGACTTGTGTAATCTGTCTGCTTTTACACGAGGGGTTTTCCTAAAGATAAAGCAGCGTCCACCCTTGGAATCTCTTGCAATCTCAAGCAAAATCTTTCAAAATGTCTGGGTTGTTATAAACAGCCAGATGCAACCAAAGTCTGATGCTTATTTTGGCCTGGATAAATCCTGCTGGGAATTGCAGTGAGGTTGATTTAGAAATAGCACATCTGCACACGTTCACTGCATCATGCTCCTTGTGCTGCGATTGTTGGAAGAAGCTTTTCATTCCGAACAAGAACAGAATTAATTGTGAGGATGTAAATTGCTGGCCATGTGCTTCTGCATTAGGAAAGTCTGTTCAGGCTGGGTGTTATTAGTGGAGGTTTCTGCTGCTTTTCTATCTGGTCAAGGTTGGCCATGGTCTGAACAGACTTTTGGAAGATGTGGGTAGAAGGGGAGAACCTAAAGATAAGAAGTTACTACAACTCAAAAAAAAAAAAAAATTGCCTCAAAGATCAGTGCCTTGGTGTAGGGGAGGGACTCCAAATTTGTTGCTGTAGAAGCCCACGTATAGCTTTGACCCTTACCCCTTCTCAGGGTGGCGGTCGTCAGGCAGCTTTGGGCTGGCCACTGCGGCACGTTGCCACCTCCCAGCCAGCCAGAGGCTGTGGCAGGAAGCAAAAGTGACAGGAACTAGTTACAAGATCGCCGATGAATGTTTAAAATAAATAAACATTTAAGAAAGAGAGTTGGGGTTGTTCAGCCTGGAGATGAGAAGGCTCCAGGGAGACCTTTTAGTGGCCTTCCAGTACCTGAAGGGGGGCTACAGGAAAGCTGGGGAGGGGCTCTTTGCAAGGGCATGTAGTGATGGGACAAGGGGCAAAACTAGAGCAGGGCAGGGTTAGATTAGACATCAGGAAGAAGTTCTTTACCATGAGGGTGGTGAAACACTGGAACGGACTGCCCAGAGCGGGGGTGGAGGCCCCATCCCTGGAGACATTCAAGGCCAGGCTGGATGAGGCTCTGAGCAACCTGATCGAGTTGAAGATGTCCCTGCTCCCTGCAGGGGGGTTGGACTGGATGGCCTTTAAAGGTCCCTTCTAACCCAACACATTCCATGATTCTAAATTAGGCAAGCCTGAATTGACCAGGGAAGCTTAGTCTGTGGTTGTAGACCTGTGGGAATGCCTGGGCATTGTGCGGACCTGCCTCGTGCAGTTAGAGCGTACCCAGTGCCCATCCAGCAGCTGGATGCCTTCAAGCCTGCTTAAACAGGAAAACAGTCCTGGCACAATGGAAACAAGGAGTGGCAGGTATCCCCTTTGCTTCAAAATTTGTTTAAAAGAAGCCTTAATGGCTGAATCTGATACTCTTCCAAGTAACTCAAGTTGCTGGCTATTGAAAATAACTGCGATGGTGATTGCTCTCAGATGCCAGCTTAAATTTCCTCTTTCCAAGAAGTGCCTCCGACTCTCCGCTCTAAAGCTGAAATACAATCGCAGTAGGAGTAGATGCTGGAATACTGTCAAGATATTAAAATGGCAGGTTTGTTGCCACTTGAAAACGAGCCATTTACCTGGTAACAAGTGCTGGTCAGAAGCAGGAGTATTAAATATGTACTGCAAATAAGACTTAATAGTTCTCATTTAGACACAGCGTTCCTCAGCCTGGATCCGATTGCTACAATTTGGGCATTGTTTCATGATTTTCTTTTTTTGGGATGTGTGGCAGAACAGTGGAAAATCATTTGTGGGTAATGGAGGAGGAAACGTGGCCATGGCTGCTACTGTACCCTTTTTTAGGGGAGATTTCTGTTAAAGCCGTGGCAGCCGAGTCGCTGGCCGGGGCAGAAATAGTGCCTGTGGCTCTGTGTAAAGGAGTATGACGATAAGAGTATGGGTTAAGGCATTGCTTTCTTCAAACTTAGCTTTTTTCGGCTCTGTTCTCATCCAGCCTCTCCGATTGCAGAGGAGAGGGAAGGCTGGTGGCCAGCTCTTGCGTGCCGCTGTGCTGACCAATGCTACAAATGTCCCTTCTTGAACATCTGCTCCCAAACCCGCATCTGTGGGTCCCTGGGACCAGTGTTTTGGTGCCGTGCTTCCCAGGCGCCTTGTGGGTGGCTTGCCTGGGAAAACTGTCCTTAGAACACTTTCCGTAACGAAAATTGCCTTGTAGGTCCTGGAATTGCACCCACTGTGAAGACTGGTGAGGAGGTTGGTTTTGTGGTAGACGCCAAATCAGCGGGGAAGGGAAAAGTGACATGCACCGTCCTGACGCCAGATGGGACAGAAGCTGAAGCAGATGTTGTTGAAAACGAGGACGGGACTTACGATATCTTCTACACTGCCGCCAAACCAGGAACCTATGTGATTTATGTCCGCTTTGGTGGGGTGGACATTCCCAACAGTCCTTTCACTGTCATGGTAAGCCAGCTCTGCTCCGAAAATACCTCCCACTTGGATTCCTGCTGCCATGTTTTATTTAGTGAGAGGTTAACTCTGTGTGTAAATGTTTGTTTAGGCATTTATTAGACGAGCAGGAGCTAATGAATCCTGGTTACTTGCAGAGCTTATTTTAAGCAGGCAATACAGTTAAGTGAAGAGGGATAGAAGCCGTCAGAGGATGAAGACTTGGCTTCTCCGAACAAGTTCATTTTTAATTTCCTGACCACGTATTTCTTTTTCTAAATGATGTAAGTGTGGTTGTAATCGACTTCTACAACTAATTACTTCAGCTCTTGTCAGATACGGTGCTCTGACTTGTCCGTCTCTCACTTTTACAATGCTGACCCCAAAATAAGGAACGGTCTGTTGACAGATCCCAGGGAAGCGGGCTGTTAGCTCACGCTTAAAAATGATTTGCAAGTGCTAGTTAAACTGTTATAGCCAAATCCCCCTCCTTCTAATTACGTTCCTTCCAACGTGCAGTACTTCTGCATGTTTAGGTTTAAAAAGCAAACAGGAGCCCGGCCTCCCCGAGGAGCAGACAAGGTGCCTCTCGGGGCTCACAGAAGCCCTTTGCGTGAGGAGCGGATCTCAGTGTTCGCAAAACGAGTCTTGTTCTTGTAATCTCAGCCAAAGTGGCCTCCAGCACATCTTGATCCATGAAGCCACGTGGCTGTACTTGTGCTGAGTCTGTCCGGAGCCCGCGGGCGAGTCCTCAAGGCCAGGCACGCTGGCCAGTCCTGCCTGCCGCCCTGGCAGATCGCGACCGGCGTCCGTGAAGAGCTCCATGAGAAAAACGACTCCCTTGGTCACCTCTCACAGCTCACTGCAGGAAATACCTCTTGAGGTCAGGGAGCCTGCTCCTGGCCAGCCAAAATTCCCACTTCCTCGCTGGCTGATAGTATCTGTTTGACTTGGGTGTCTCAGCTGGGGACAGAGAACAGCGAAACAGCAGTATTTCTGTTTGACGTTGGTTTTCTCAGTGGAGTCTTTCCATGCCTAAGTTTCCGGCAAGTTATTTTGTTGAGGTGGTTTGCAGCGGTAGGAAGGGGCAGGAGGAGCTGGGGTGGCCGAGCCTGGTGGAGCTGCGTGCGTGGGTGTCAGCCCCGTCCGCTCTGGCTGGGATAAGTGGGGATAAGAGATGGGAATTTGCAAGTCATCCTCTTGGCATGCCCGGTGGGAAGGGAGGCTGCGCCGGGGGAAAACACAGTCGGTGTCTTGACGACACTATCCCAGCTATGAATCAGAAGAATGGCTTTGCAGCTATGACTGGACGTGGGCTGGGTTCCTTCACCCCGGCGCGTGAACCGGGAGCAGCCTTCCCACGGCGGCAGGCTGCCCTGCCTCTCAGCTCGCGCTCCCCGCTGGGGACTCGCTTCTTTAAACCTTTCGCTTCCCACCCTGCACCGGTCCCATAAAAAAAAGCAACTCTGAAATTCAGTTCCACCAGTGTTCAGGCTGGTGGGGTTCAAGCTTTCCAGCTTCTTTGCCAAGCTCCCCTTTGCTGTGCCACTCGTGGCTTCCCCCAGCGTCCTGTCCCTGCGGATAGGGGCAGTTTCCCAGCTCCCCTGGCTGGATCCAGGTCCTGGGAGTGGCGAGAGGACTGTGGGAGGGCTGTGCAGTGGGAGGAAGGCGTTGAGGAGCTAGAAGGAGCTGTGGGTTCTGCACTGTGAAAGGTGGGGATGCCTCTGTGCCAGGATAACACCTAACCTGCCTCTACCCCTGCCCAGGCCGTAGATGCAGATGATGCTGTCGTGCGGTCGCAGGAGCCAGTGGGCGCCTCCCCCCCTGGATTCCGCCCTTGGGTACACAATTTTTACATTTTTTCCCCCCCATCTGTGTTCCATTTCAGATGACAGCCTGCTTCTTGGGACTGCTTGAATCGCTCTGGTCATTGTGTTCATTCTTTCTGTTTGATCAATTGTTCTTTGGGATCCAGACCTTGTTTTGTCTTTGCTGCTTGAAGGGAGTCTCCAAATAAACTCTCATTTAAACACGAAGAGGATCATTACACCTACAGCTTCACTTCTGCCATGTCTACTGTTGGCAAAAGCAACCTGAGTGCATCGCTTTGTTTTCTCAGTCAAACAGCACAGTGTCTTGAGTCCCGAGTTGCGTTGTGAAACTTGTTTCTTTTGTCCGTTTTGTGTTGCAATCACTCTGCCCCATTCAAAAATCACTTTCTCTTCCAGGCCTTAAGCAACTAAACCCTTTCAGACGGAGCCACTTTGGGTCTTGCGTGCGCTACGTTGTCTTCCACCCCTTTTGTGTTCCATTTTTATCTCTCAGCTTTTTTCCAGCATGTCTTCCATTCGCACCGTGTTTGATTGGCTCTGCTCTGCGGTGTGGTGGTGTCGTGAAGGAGAGCTCTGGTTGAGCCCGGTCCTGTGCCTGGCTGCGATAATCACCGCACGCTCTCTTCTGCTTGTGCTCACAGTGGAGTTGCTCAGTGCTTGCTTGGGTCTACCTTCCTTTTTGAAGTCACCCATTCTTTTGCTTCTTTTAGGTCACGGAAGAAGCATACGTCCCGGTTGGAGACATGAACGGCATGGGATTCAGGCCCTTCGATATGGTTATCCCTTTTGCTGTAAGGAAAGGAGAAATAACAGGTACCTGGTGTATGCGTAAGCCTTTCAGGGAGGTTTTGCTTTTTGTTAGCATGTTTATCCATTTGCAGCTTACGGTCTGGGTGGTCTAGACCACAGCATGTGGGGGAGGATTGCATCCTGCCAGCAACTTAGTTGTTTAATTTCACATCAAGTGGCACCCACTGAGGGTGAGTAGGATACGCCTCGCCGATGGTTTGAGTTAAACGAGGGGACTCTTAGTGTTGCTGCGGTCCTCAGTGCTAGGCTGTGAGTGACTGCGCTGTGGAACCTGTTGCTGCTTTTCCCCCTCTGGAGCAGCTACGTGCATCCTTGATAAGATCTGTTATTTATGTTGTGCAAATGCTGCAAAACAGTCTAATCCTGCATTGCTGCCACGTACCTTCCCCAAAGCAGGCAACCCCTCTTCCGCAGGTCTGGCAGCTGAGAGCATCACCCCAATAATCCCCCCGCTGCACCGAGCTCCTGCACGCGTGGGCTGTGTACCCTCCTGCCCTCTAGCTCAGCAATCCCACCCCGAGCCCTGGCGGGGGTCAGTCCAATTTTTCCTTTTCAAAAGAGCTGCAGGAGAGGGAGCGTCTTGCGACGAGGTAGATTGGTGCCTTTCCTGGGGTTTGCTGTGTAAATTTCAGGGACTGAAGCAAACAGCCCTGCCTGCGGAGTTTGTAAGGTCACAGGACTGTTTGCCAGATGTCTACCACTGTGTTGTATTCATGTAGCTTAAGTAGAAAACATGTCTGGTTAGTGTTCCCATTAGTCTCCTATTTGTGCCTGTGGGTAAGGAATTTAACAATTTACAATGCTTGTTTAGAATGGCTAGACAATTCTTTGTGGGTGGGAGAGGGGAAGCAGGCAGTTTCTCCTTCTGTAACTCCCACGTTGGCTTTTTGTAGGTGAAGTACACATGCCCTCTGGAAAGACGGATACGCCAGATATTGTGGATAACAAAGACGGCACAGTAACAGTGAGATACGCTCCTACGGAGGTCGGGCTGCATGAAATGCACATAAAATATATGGGAAAGCACATCCCAGGTGAGTCTGACAAAGCAGGCAACACGAATCTGAGTGCAGTGTCCTGCTGCCTGGTGAGGTTTCTGTAGCTTAGCCGTATACACTGCAATAAGAACGGCCCGGGATGTCTTGCCGTTCAGCAGCAGTTCATCTGCAAGCAGTCCAGAGAGCAGCTAAAGCAAAGGAGTAAGTGCCGGCACATGTGAGCCTCCATTGTGGTTTGATAGTACCGGCCAGGCTTAAAATGGATTTTGGTTTTGGAAACTAGCTTTTGTGGCATTTTATTATGAAGAAGAAACATACAATTTTCTAACTACCATTTTTTTTCAGGTTGAAATTTACTGCCGCGGTGCTCAACAAAACTAGTGGTTAGAGTGTGTGTTTATCCTTAAAACTGCATTGGCATAAAATCTCCCATCTGTGGGGAGGACTAAGTGGCTAAAACACTATAGTTACTCTTTCCATCCCATTGCAATAAAATAAAAGACACATGCACGCTATGCTGTAATCTTTCTTTCTTCCCCGCTGATGCTTAACAAACAGAAACCACTGCCTTTCATTCCCTTTCTCCTCCCCTCTTTTGTCCTTACTTCACCAGCTCCCCAGCCAAAGCTCTGCCTCGCCTGGAGGCTGGGGCTACCCCGCGATTCTCTGGGCTTTTTGGCTGCCTGGGGCTGGGGCAAAAAGGGACAGATCTGTAGAAGGATGTGTAGACATGAGACAAAATACCTTCAGCGCTGCCTGAACTTGGCTGCGGGCTCTGCTGGTGTACAGAAACATGGGATAGCTTTGGCTGAAGCAGGGAACTCGATAATGTGATGCATGGTGCTACTGCACTTGGTATGGATAGCTCCATACCAAGCCTCCATAAGTGCCAAAATGTCGGATGTATCGGTTTGGTAAACACCGTTACCCTGCACCTGGGCAGGGTGATGTGCCGTAATGTTTCCTTCTTGAAGGCTATCACGAATCAAACTTGCTACTCTCTCATCTGCAAAATCTAACTTTGGACATAAGAGCTATCTCTGCCTTTTTTTGAAGCTATTACTGGCTGTTGGTGACTGTACTTTTTGTTCTTGTGCACCAGCTTAGCTAATCTGAGGCTGGCAAATATGTTTTTGGATACCCTTCAAATTTGCTAGTTCAGGTTCATTGAGCCAGACAATGTGCTGTGCTACCAAAATTCAGGATCTGTGCCTGAACTGAAAGCCTGCTTCTGAGTCATGTTCTGATTTAATGTGCTAAAAATAAACTTGTAATGAATAAGACCCTTTACAACATCATTGAAGCTTATCTCTGGTAATTTGAGTAAGAGTTACTTTGTCATGACTGAATGTGGAACAAATTGTGGAGAAGTATTTTTTGAAGATGAAAGGGGAGACTTACTCAGGTTTTTTAAAGTGCATTACAGTCATATAAAGGTTCTTCAAATATCAAGCAGTGAGAATGGCATTGAAGAACATAGGTATCAGTAAGAATAAGATCCCATTGGGTCAGAGCAGCTTGATGTCTGTTTTGTTCTTGTAGTCCAGGCCATGCATCCTTAAAAGCGCTGCTTTTGTGTTTTTTGTTTTTTTTTTTCCTTTAGAGAGTCCTCTGCAGTTCTATGTGAATTATCCAAACAGTGGCAGTGTGTCTGCTTATGGGCCTGGCCTCATTTATGGGGTTGCCAATAAACCAGCAACTTTCACCATTGTCACAGAAGACGCAGGAGAGGGTAAGTCTGTTTTTTAAACTCATCCTACCCAAAGCTAGGGGCTTCTTGGAAGTGCAGTGCGCATCAGCCTTAATTTGCATTCATCTGTCCAACTGTGAATCCGTGGTGTGACACAAATGACTTGTGCAAATATCAGGTGAAATGGATTTCATCAAGCTGTAACTTACAGTAAAAACTGTCTTATTACTTCTTCCTGAGAGCGGTAGGTGTGCCCTGTGGTACAGGGTGCACGTGATTCGTTTAATTAAAAATGAACTGAAGGATGATGAGTGGATGTGGAATCACTGTTGGGTAAATCTAACAGCCTGATTAGACTTGCGGTCTTGGTGGGTTGGCATGAACTCTTTTTGCTGCTGTCCTTTGAAAACATGCATCTAAGTTGCATTTTCAGTACCAAGTACTGGATCTTTGTCTTTGGACCAAGTCTTTGGACTTGGTGTGCACGAAGATTGACAGAAGTGCTGTTCTCCTTGTTTCCTAGGTGGGCTGGACTTGGCTATTGAAGGACCTTCAAAAGCAGAGATCAGCTGCATTGATAACAAAGATGGGACATGCACAGTCACGTACCTGCCTACTCTACCTGGGAACTACAGCATCCTGGTCAAGTACAATGACAAGCACATCCCGGGCAGTCCATTCACGGCCAGGATCACAGGTATAAAGTTTAGACTTCTGGAAGCACTTCATAATGAAAATAAACCTCTGATAGCATGGGGGACCTGGTTTGGGGACCTGGTTTTTGGCAGGAAGATGAAGTCCTCTGACTTGTTCTGCACTTAGCCTTGTCATATTTTCTGACTCCTTTCTCTTTATATATTCAGATGATAACAGAAGACGGTCCCAGGTTAAGCTTGGTTCTGCTGCTGACTTTCTGTTGGACATCACTGAGACTGATCTCAGTCTCCTGACAGCCAGCATTAAAGCCCCATCAGGTCGTGATGAGCCTTGTCTTCTGAAGAGGCTACCCAATAACCACATTGGTAAGCTCTGACAGTCTTCATCTGAGGGAGCAGTATAGCGGCCTCTACTCCCGTTTGCTGTGCTATGTGAAATGACTGACTTCTCTGCTCCTTCCCAGGAGAGCGTCGTCAAAAAAGTGGTTGATATTGTTTGGTACAGTTGGCCAAAGATAGAAGAGTGTGAAGAATGACCTCTTGCGTTAGCTTACGTGTGACGTGCCAGGTTGTGGTTGAAGTGCTTTTTGTCAGTGTACATGAATGGCTTTGTGGCCCATTTGAAAGCAGCACTTCAGCATGTGTAAAGAGAGTGCTCTTCCAGTATTTCATTTCTGGGTGTGATTAAGGCATTTAAATCAACTAAAACATGCATAAAAAGTGAATAAGTTTGTCATGTTTCTCTGCTTTGTAGGCATCTCATTCATTCCACGGGAAGTAGGAGAACATCTGGTTAGCATCAAGAAAAACGGGAGCCATGTACCAAACAGCCCTGTAACAATCATGGTGGTCCAGTCTGAGATAGGAGATGCCAGACGAGCTAGAGTTTTTGGGCGTGGCTTGGTAGAAGGACGAACCTTTGAAATGTGTGACTTCATTGTAGACACAAGAGACGCAGGTTAGTTCCATCACAACGGGACTGTGAGATGCTGTGAGATATGTATCCGCTCTAGATGAGAGCATTTTCTCCCTCAGTGTGTGACCACCAGGTCACAAGCCACAAAGCAGCAGATGCAAATAATGTAGTAAGCATGCACGGTCGTTATTGTCAGTTATTAACTACAGACAGTGCTATTAGCTTCTGAAATGCTTTGCATTGTCTTGGCTGATGTCTTCTGTTACAGCCAACAGGGGCTCACTGAGGCACTGGTGAAGCTTTTCTTTCATTTGATGGTGCTGGTTCTAATATTGTTGTGTACAGCAAGAAGGAAACGAGGAAGATATTTCCCTGTTGGTCTAACTTGGAGCCTTGGCCACGGTCTTTGGAACTAACTTTTCAACATTAATGAGCATAATCAACATAATGAAATAAAAGGGATATGGTCAGAGCATTTTAGGAGCTGAATGCATGCTGTGCCTTGAATATCTGACTGATTAGGGCTACAAAAATGTCATTTAGGCATCATGCAACTCCTATGTGCCCATGGGACTAGCTACCAACTAGCTACTGATACAAGTTTGGACTGGTTTATGTCAAATTTATATGGAAATCTGAGGCATACTTAGCTGTATTGCAGGTTATGGTGGGATCTCACTGGCAGTTGAAGGACCCAGCAAGGTTGATATCCAAACTGAAGACCTAGAAGATGGAACTTGCAAAGTGTCCTATTTTCCAACTGTACCTGGCGTATACATTGTGTCCACTAAATTTGCAGATGAACATATTCCAGGTAAGCAGAAGTGCTGGGCAACTCTTTGGTTAGTACAACAAAGGTCTTGTCTAGCCGGCCAGCGCTGTGGAATGGGGGTGGGCTGTGTGATCTGGGTTGGACCCTAAGTCCCAAAGATTCAAGGAGGTCCTACCAGTACTCTTCACAAGCAGCAGGCATCCAAAACTGTTCTGGTTACGTGGGTGTATTTCATTTGGACCTGACTGTCCTAAGCTGGCGCTAAAACTTCTCCTATGATCCACTACAAGTCAGAGGAAGCTTTTGCTCCTGCCCTCGATGCAGTGCGTAATGAGCAGAGGAGGAATGACTTGCTGTCGCACTTACAGGCAGCCCATTTACTGTGAAGATAAGTGGTGAAGGAAGAGTAAAGGAGAGCATCACACGTACAAGACGGGCTCCCTCTGTTGCCACAGTAGGAAGCATATGTGATCTGAACCTAAAAATTCCAGGTAAGCAACATCCTTATCCCAGTAACCATAACTTGCGCTTCTATAGTGTGGAAGTACCTGAAGCAATGGAAGTAGGAACTTCAGTGTTAAGTCATCCTTATATTAAGATAGTTTAGGGAAGAAACACTGGCAGTGTGGCCTCTTTGAGTGGTTAAAAACAAGCATAACCATGGCAACATATGGAAAAATAAATACCAGGAAGGCCTTAATCTATTCTGTGTACAGCAGGGTGGAGAATGGGCTGCAGAGCTCACCCTGTCTCCAGGGTTTTAGGATTATCATGTTGGCTGTTAAGTGTTTGTACTGCTGTCTGGCAAATGGGAATCATTGTAGGCCAGTCTTACCGGGCTGCACTTACCCAGCCTCTTCATCTGCCTCTAGCGCCTGGTGAGCTGCAACCCGCCGGGCTCGCTGCACAGCAGTGCACATCTATCTGAGCGTACAAACTCACCTGTGTGCCTCTTCTGTCATTTGTACTGTGTAATCGCTTGAGCTCAGGTCCTGCTTCCAGAAACAAAATACCAACCCCCTTTGTCACTTTCTAATCTGCATTTTTTGTTTTCTTCTTGTTAGAAATTGATTGTGGGGATTTGACAGCCCAGGTAACTAGTCCCTCTGGAAGAAACTTTGATGCCGAGATCGTAGAAGCTGACAAAAACACCTATTGCGTCCGCTTTGTGCCACAAGAAATGGGGGTCCACACTGTGGATGTCAAATACAGAGGGCAGCCGGTGCCGGGCAGCCCCTTCCAGTTCACCGTGGGGCCGCTGGGTGAGGGAGGAGCCCATAAAGTGAGAGCTGGAGGGCCAGGGCTGGAGCGTGGAGAGACGGGTGTCCCAGGTGAGTCCTCTGCTCTCTCTAGGCTCCGGTGCCCGCCATACGCAGGTCTACAGTGCAGCGCTTTGGTTTCTGTTGGCCTCTCCTCTGAGAGCTTGAGCAGAGCTTGGTGTAACACTGTAGGGTCGCCCCAAGCCAGGGGTGGTCAGGGGAGAGACATGGAGAAGTAATACTGCTGTGTCATGTGGATGGAGAAGTCTGGAAATCCACATTTTGGAAACAGACTGCTCTCACAGGATGAGCTTGAGGTCGTAAGGCGTGTTATACAGGGCTAACTCAAGGCTAATAGGAGCCTCTTGGAGAAACTGCTGATTGTTATCACCCAGGATGATGGGCTGAGGTACCGTTCCTCATACACATCAGTATGGGATGCTGCACAGTCTGTTAGGAAGAAGCTGCAACACAGCAGCGGCAAACTTACTCTTGTGTGTGCCCTCCTGTGCTTCAACAGCCGAGTTCAGTATATGGACACGGGAAGCTGGAGCTGGAGGACTGTCTATTGCTGTAGAAGGCCCAAGTAAAGCAGAAATCGCCTTTGAGGACCATAAAGTTGGATCTTGTGGTGTATCATACATAGTTCAAGAGCCAGGTATGTACCAAAACCAAATCATACTAAAATAAGACTGAATGCTACTTTCAAGGAAACTAAGGACACTCACTGCTTCTTTTCTCCCTGCAGGCAACTATGAGGTGTCCATAAAGTTCAATGACGAGCACATTCCTGAAAGCCCCTACCTGGTTCCCGTCATCGCCCCCTCTGATGATGCTCGCAGGCTCACTGTCACTAGCCTTCAGGTGAGACATAAGGAAACATCTCCACAACTTGCCACACAGACTGATTTCGTCCTTGTTCTCCAAAACCAAAATGGTTGTCCTTTCTTCTTAGCAGTAACCTTGCCTTGGTTGCTGCTTGTTTTCAAGCTCATCTTGCAGCCAGAGAGGTTTTTGGCAGCTGGTCCCTTGGTAACTTTGGCCCGTAGAGCTGGTCCAGCTCTGGCTAGCCAGGATTTGAAGGCAGGAGGCTCAAATGAGTATATTACAGGTGCACTTGGGAATTAAGAATAAGAGGCTAGAAATAGCATTGGAGGAGCTAAAACTTGCCTCCTACCCCATTAGCTAGGGGAAGGGGCCAAGGAGAACTGAAACATGAACGTGAACCACCAGTGATCGTGCTGGTACTGAGTTACTCGGTTGGCACGTGGAGCGATGAAGAGCAGGGTTTCCGCGGGCGAGGCAGCGTCGGGCTGCGTGGCTGGGATATTGCCGCAGCCTTGCTGGAGCATTGGCGTGGGCAGAGGGAGGGGGCCCCGCCGTGAAGTCGGAGCGCAGATTTGCTCTGGCTGATGTCAGGAAACCACACAGTCGCAGCTCAGATGATTCATGAACAGTAGCGGATCTCAGAGTGAATCACGGCTTTGTAGTCGGTCTGGGCTCATCTGTTAACCTCACCATATCATTTTTGTGTGTGTGGTTACATGCATTAAAATACAAGTAACATTAAAGGCCTGACTTAAATCTCCAAAGCCAGAAACTTGGAAGTGAGACTGAGGGTTTGTGTCTAAATATACTGTACCTCAGTCCTCATTGAGTTGTGATAAGCAATTAGTACTTTAGTTGAGGCTTTTTTTTTGCTATGTCCCAGCTGTGGTCCCCAGGAGTTTGCCTGGGCTGCAGGACTCCTTCACCTTGGCTGAGTAAATGAATCATGACAGCCTGATCCGGTAGTATCTCTTCTAACCAGGAGTTAACAAGGGCGTTAATTAGTCGCTGTGGTGTTGATGTTTCTCTTGTGTTTCATTTAAAGACTCTTTGACAGGAATACTCGCTTCAATTAAGTCCTGGAGAGGTGGATAAAGCTGAGTATTTGGTAACAGAGCACAGTGTGCAGCATCAGCCTCCCCTAAACCCCCATCAGGGACTTACTTTATATATTGTACCTCAGTTCTACTCAGTTGCATTTATTTCCCTCTTCAGGATTTAGTTGAAAACAAAATCAGGTAAAGTATGTTCAGCATAAAATATTGCTGCTGGATATCTGCATGGGCTGCTCTGGTGAGGATGGGTGCAGCAGGGATGCTGAGCTGCCTCCGCCTTCCACCGATGGCCTGACAGCGCGGCAACATCTGGTTTCATGTCTTAAATTACTTTCTCATGTTAAGACGTCTTGTGGCAGCGCTCTAAATGCAGTCTCTTGTGGCAAATATAAACATGCACATTACTCTTTCAGGCAACTGGATTATCAGAGGCTTTTCCCCTGAATGAATCTGGAATGAATGAACGGGCTGAAAATGGAGCTAGAGCTTAAACATCCTTTAAATCAAGTGCTTGAATGCTGGGGGCTGACTTCAGCGATAACAGGCGACTAGTCTCGGAAACCTGCCTCTGCCTGATTTGGCAGAGTCGTCTGGCTTCCGAAAATGGTCTGTTGCCATGGGAAAAATTAGCCTACCCAACGTGGGCAACTCCTAAATCAGCCACTCCCTAAGACAGAGAGAGCTTCTGATTTGAGAGTTAACGCAAGTCACAACATTACGCCTTTGGTTGAAGTCTTAAAAAAAAATAATAAATTGTGCTGAAGTGGTTATTTCCCTCCACAAATCTTACGCTGTCTGAAACGAGAAGTTTAAATTTGATAATCTGACTGTTGCATTCTCAGGAGTCTGGATTAAAAGTTAATCAGCCGGCATCCTTTGCTATAAGGCTGAATGGGGCAAAGGGCAAGATTGATGCTAAAGTCCACAGCCCCTCCGGAGCGGTAGAAGAATGCCACGTGTCTGAGCTGGAGCCAGGTGAGCACGGCTTTACGTTGGTCAAAACAAACTGGGTGACCTCCAAAACACGCTCGCTTGCCCCATCGCGAGGGGGTTTAGTCCCTTTGGCTTGCGAACAGCATGCCGAGGGGACAAGGACCTCGCGTGGAGAAGGACTGCTTGTTGGCATGGGTTGTTCGGTCAGGGTTGTGTCCATGCTTTTCCTAGATAGCTCAGGAAATGACTGAGCTCTAACCTTGTGCAAGATACAGATATTTAAGTCTTGGCTTGCCAGTGAGGGTACAGTGACATTAGTCATAAATGAAATATGACGTGGTTCTTGAATTTAGCCAGGGGAGAAGTTTATTTTTCAAAGCTATGCTTCCATCTTTGACTAATAGTTTATTTTTAACTCACACTCACTCCTTCATACTAAATGTCAAGGAAGCTGAATATAAGCAAACCCTACAGAAAGCTCAACACCTGTTTCAGCAATGAGCTTTTCTTTTTCGCTTGAGGCCTGAATGAGTTATGGTCTGTGCTGTGGACAGACAGCAGCTGTCCGGCTGGGGCCCATCAGTCCCTCCTCTGGGTTAACATGCAATCAAAAACAGTAAATAGCAGCAAACTGCTAAATGACTTTATTAAATAAAGGTGCACGCTTAGCCCGCTGGTGAGAGTTGGCTGGGTCTTGCCAGCTGCTTTTCTTCTCCGCGCGGCTCCCTCGACCGCCGACAGGTTGGGCTGTGATTAAGCTGTCGTGTTTAGAGCACGTGTGAGGCAAATACCCCTAAAACTCACCCCACAGACAAGATGACGGCTGCGATCAGCTCCTAGCAGACAAGGTGAACATGCAACCTGTGACACCACCTGCAGTAAATGCTGCGTTTTCCTGCTTAAATATGAGCTTAGCGGCCTGCGTAGCTGAGTTTGCTTAGGCTGAGACCAAAATATGTTGAAGCGTTACACAAGCCTTGTTTGGGTTGCTTACCAGCCCTGGGTTTAATTCTGTTTTATTGGTTTATTGTTATCACTGCTGTATCAGAAGAGCCACTTCTCTCTTGCAGATAAGTATGCCGTGCGGTTCATCCCCCATGAAAACGGCGTCCACTCCATTGATGTGAAGTTCAACGGAAGCCACGTGGTGGGCAGCCCTTTCAAAGTGCGTGTTGGCGAGCCGGGGCAGGCGGGCAATCCCGCGCTCGTCACGGCCTACGGATCCGGCCTGGAGAGCGGAACCACGGGTAACCCTTCTTTCACAGCTCTGATGCGGACCTGTGTGCGCCTTGGCTTTCTGAGAGAGACAGAAGCGGTTCCTAGGTGTATTTTTACGTGACTAACCCACATTCTCTGCTGAGCTGGGCACAGGCTAATTTTGCTTTCTCGCATGCTCCTCAAGCCTTATAACCGTCAATCAGCAAGTCTGCAGGCTATACTGAGCCTTAACAAACCTAAAACCCCTGGAAAGCAGCAACTGCAGCAGGAGTTCTCTTGAGCTGGTTAGCAGCTGGGCTACAGCTCTGCCGTGTAGCTTAGCTCCGTGTCGGTGGTCCCTCGGAGCTCCGGAGATGCTCTGGCTCCCTTCCATGTGAAAACACGATGCCTTCAAATTTGTGAATGCAGATATTGAGCTGGCTGTCTAGTTGAAGGAGTCTTGTTTAACGTGCGTACCTCTGTTAATTAAATGGGTATGAGGGTGTACCCAGTTACCTCTTCTCCAGTGCTGGCGCCTCTGGGGAGTTTCAGGTTAAATGTGATGTGGTATGTAAACTCTGGGCAGTACGGTGGGTTGTTCTGTTTGTAGTGTGCTATATGTGCTTCAGATGCACTGCGAGCGCTGGCTCTTCTTGGAAATCTGCCACCTAGTTATCTGCTGTGGTTGCCCCATCTGATAGTTCTCAACTCAAGAATGTAGGGTTTAGGCTTTTTTTTTTTTTCATTTATAGGATTTATGGCCTTAGTAAGAAAGTATGAAAGCATTCCAGGATATGCACTTCATTTTATTTAATTGGGTGCTTTCTTGGGCCACACACACAGGTGAACAGCAGAGTAAAACTGATACTATTTTTTTTTGCTTTGTTTTGATATGCAAGGTGGTAGCCAGCTCCTCTTATCCTGTCTACTGCTGTCTTTTGTGAATTCCATTTCAAACCTTTTTTTCTCCCTGGGAAAAAAAAGAAAAAAATAGTGCAGTTAGTCAAAGCTTCTGCTGTTCTGGAGAAACCAAGCAGTTGGTTTTGGAAACATGCAGATATACTATGTAAAATAAAGATATTATAGCCTGTGCAGCTTTAATAGGTGGAAACAAAAGCACTCATTAATACTAGCCACTGATGCATCAGGGTCAGGGGAATTTTTCTCCATCTATAAAGGTGCTTGTGGTTGTTTTTAATCTAAATAGACTGTTTAACTTCAGCAAAGTTACTCTGTGCCCCCTTGTTGAATCCTGGCCGCTGCCAAAAGCTGAGTGCCCTGGGAGCTGCTGAGCAGCGTTTCCGAACAATGCTCCAGTGTGGAGGTTTCAATAGCCGGTGGCTGAGCACCTGAAACGGTCCCCCCGGGAAGGCAAGCGCGTCTGCAGCCTCCAACAATGCCAGCCTTCATGTGGGGCGCGGGGGAAAGGCAGTGGCTTCGGGGCAAGAAGCCTTCAGAGGGGAGCTGTGAAGCTTGTTGGCTCTGGAAGTTAATTTTGCTCTGGTTGAGCGGTGCACGTTGCAAGCTGGCTGCCCTGACTCCCGGGCCGGCGGTGCCGGCGAGGTTTACTGCTAAAAGACTGGAAGATGGTACACTCCTCTGTGGGATCCGTGTCCTTCCAGCGTTGCGACACAGCAGCCTCCTGCGTGGAGAAGCTGGGGACCTCTCCCTGGTTTATCACCACGCTTGCGTGCTTCAGTCGCAGCTGTAGTGAACTTTCCCATAACCGTCCTGGTTTGGATTGAGCTCGAGCACTTTATTCCTCCTCAGTAGTGTCTGATACAACAGCCCAAAGATCGTAAATATTTGAAGCCAGAGTTTGGCAGTAAACTATTTGGGGGCTGAAAGCCTTGCTTAATATTTTCTTGTGTTGCTGGCATTGTGTCATTGGCTTAGTATTAGGAGCAATAATTCAGCTGTGTTAACCAGATGCTGTAATTAAACAAGCTTTTGTTTCCCCAAACTGCTTGGAGTGCTGTTGCCGAGCAGTTCAAATGCCCGTCTCCTCCAGGAGATCTCCTGCCCCTCGTCTCTCTCCCTTTCTTGCGGGCTCTGCGCTGTGGATTTATGGTCCCGGCAGTGGGATGGCTCCGAGCTTTCCCGAGCTCAGCCACGCAGGAGGCTGTGTCAGCGCGGGCTCTGCTGCCAAGTAGGAAGACTCTTCTAAGAGTTTTCTCTCCAAGCCAGTCTTTTGATGCCAAAATCCTTCCCTTTTGGCCCTAAAGGGCTCTCACAACCCCTTTCCCCACAGTCGCATGGAGGAGGGAGCCAGGGTGCGGAGCCCCGGCCGGGGCTGGCCCGTGCGGGGATGCTGGGGGGAGGCACGCTGTCCCTCCCTGCCCGCAGCCTTGCGCGGCCTTGTCTTGCACCCAGTTACCCATTCCTATTTAATAACAGGTTGCTTTTGTAACACGGGGAGTGAGGAAGAGTTTGTCTTACTGTGCTCCGTCTTTCTAGGATTGCAGTCGGAGTTTTTCATTAACACGACCAAGGCTGGTCCAGGTACCCTCTCTGTTACAATTGAAGGGCCATCAAAGGTGAAAATGGACTGCCAGGAAACTCCAGAAGGTTACAAAGTCATGTACACACCCATGGCTCCAGGAAACTATTTAATTGGAGTTAAATATGGTGGACCTAACCACATAGTGGGCAGCCCCTTCAAGGCAAAGGTTACAGGTAAAAAGCTAACCAGTATTTACTGTGTACCTGAAGTAGTTTGTGTCATTCGGCAAATATGTCCCTCCAAGACAGGGCAACGTTCAGCTCTAGGGGCCCAAAAAGATGAGGAGTGAAACGATTCTCCCCGTCACCTCCAGAGCCTAGATGAGGGATCTCAGGAGAGGCTTCAGGAGCGTTAGTCGTGGAGCTTGCCAGCTTGGCTCAGTGGAGGGCCGTAAAACAGCTTCCTGGGGGAATACTAAATCTTGAGATAGTGCTGGGGTGTTGCACTGGCAGTGGGGAAATACAATTTATTTACCCATTCCCCCCCCAAAGCCTGAAACCTGGTCTCCTGTAGCATAAGTGATGCCCCTCTTGGTCTCATTTTGGTGCCGGTGTCACCCAACCAAGGGTCAGTAGTGTCTGGGAGGCTTTTAGATGACCCGAGGAAGGCCAGTTTAGGAAGCTCTTTCTCTCTTCAGTGCTGTGTTTAAGCACAGGCTGGAGTTCATCTCTCCTGCTGCCCCCGAGCTAGTGAACCCTCTCCTGGTGCCCGTGGCGCGGTGATGTTCTTGGGAGCAGCGGTGGGGACTGTGGTCCCCCGGGCTGGGACATGCTCTGCTTTCAAAATGGGTTATTGCAAAATTGCACCTGCTTTTCTGCCAACTCGAGTTGTTTTTGGCATTTGGTGATTGGAGCACAATTAACTCTTCTGAAGCGGCCAGCTTTGCTTAATGAATCCTGAAGTTCCTGTGGTCCCTTAACCACTCAAGGGCTCTGGGATGGGGTTCTTGTCAGCGTTGCTGGAAGATGTCAGCTTAAAAACCCAAGTAAGAAGTTGCTCCTCTCTGAAAACGCGATTTGGATGCAGAATGCATGCTAGTCATTAGGAGGCTTTCGAAACCTCCTCGTAAATGCCTTTCAGATGGGGTGAATCTGAATGTCAGAAGTCTTTTCTGTTTCCAGGACAGCGTCTGGTTAGCCCAGGCAGCGCCAACGAAACTTCTTCCATCCTGGTGGAGTCGGTGACGAGGTCGTCGACTGAAACTTGCTATAGCGCCATTCCCAAATCCGCCTCGGATGCTAGCAAAGTGGTTTCCCGGGGAGCAGGACTCTCAAAGGCTTTTGTGGGTCAGAAGAGCTCCTTCTCTGTGGACTGCAGCAAAGCAGGTATGGCTTCAGCAACTAGCTGGATGTCAGGGTGGTTTAGCTGGACATTTTTTTGCCCTGGACTGACTTGCGAAGTTAAAATTCAGAGCTTGAGGTGATGATCTGGTTCTAAAGAAAAATATCTAAATGCTTACATGGTACTCAACAAATCAATCCTAATAGAGAGGCTGTAAAGTTGCCAGTTCCTCTCCAAATGGCTTTATCTGAAAGAAGCCACAGGGTTATGGCATGAGAACAAACAGGTTGCTGAAGTTAAGCAGCCCTTGTGGTGTGTTGTAGCATATAATGCAAGGTGTTCCCGTAAGCCTCGAGCGCTGATCAGCGTCACGGGGGAGCTTTGTGGTGGGTGGATTACAGGCCAGCTGTCATCTTCAAGGTCTCTGCTATTAACTTCTAACGAAGAACCTGAAAGGCAGTGCCTGCTCACTTCCACAAGCAGCATTAATGTCTCCTGTGCTCCAGTTGGATTGTGGTCTGTCAGGTCTGGTGAAAGGCACAAAAACCCCCTTGCTTCTATGAGGTTAAAGGCTTTTTAAAATAGAATTCCTTCTTATACCAAATCAGCTTAGCCATACCTCAGACTGCCACTCTGTGAATTGAAAAAAATCCTGCTGTTGTGGAGCTAAGGTATTAAGGTCCATCCATCCATGCTTGTTTGTTTAAGCTTAGGAATGCTAACAGTCTGTTATTTTGCTGTAGGTTCAAATATGTTGCTAGTTGGCGTCCACGGACCTACAATACCCTGCGAAGAGGTATCCATCAAGCATTTGGGCAGCCATCAGTACAATGTGACGTACGTCGTGAAGGAGAGGGGTGACTATATACTGGCGGTGAAGTGGGGTGACGAGCACATCCCCGGGAGTCCCTTCCACGTCACCGTTCCTTAAACTCGTCCAGCGTCCGATCGTTGCGTTTGCGATTCAGATGTAGAGTTATATGGGGTGCAGTCCTGTTGCAAAGTGCAGTATCTAGATACACACGGCTCACATTTCAATACAGTCAGAAGTAAACTCTGTAACTTTATTTTTTACAAGCATTTCACTTCTATCCTACTTACCAACCTAATGTCAATCTATTTAATGTCCTCCTCAAATTGTACCTTTGCAGTACTGTCCGGGTCACTGTTAACGTTTGGAGAATCATGTGGATAACTAGACACTAATTTCCCTTGCGGATGTTAAAGACTTTAGGTGTTAATTGAAAACTGGAATTTGTCTTTGTAATTGGGTATGTTAACTACTGATTTTATTTGACTGGAGACTTTGTGTTTTAGTTGTGGAATATGACTTGGGCTGTCCCCAGTTCAAATTCTTTTCTGTAAAGAAATGAGGTAAAACTGGTACTATAATAGGTGCCTTTGTATACTTGATCAATTTTAACGCTTAACATTATAAAAAGCTACTAAAAGTGGCTTTACCACTCAAAATTAAAATGTTTCTGAAAATGCTTTGCTAATGGTTTACATTTAGGAAAAGTTTATCTTTTATAGCACACCAAAAGCAGACTGAAAATGACTTCCTGGAAGCTTTCAGCCTTTCTATGTTAACTCTTTGTAAATCTAGACAGGTAGCTTTTTGGCCATGATGCTAGCAATGCGGTTTTAAATTAGCTTGGGATTCTGGTGAGATTTCTGTAACTTTACAGGTAACTCCCCACACTCTTTTTTTTTTGATTAATTTTAAGAACACCCCCCTCCCCCGGTTTGGCTGAGGTAAATAAAGCCCCTAAACTTGCTGAGCCAGGTGTAGCTCTTGCCTGCGTGACCCAGAATTGCTGGAGGTGAGAGCACGGCGGTGTATTGGGAAGGTGATCGGCAGTTTCCCTGGGGGCTGTGGGCCAGGCGAGTAGCTGAGATGGTGCAAAGAGGCCAGCCTGGGCATGGGACCCACATCTGTAGTCGGGTACGGGGCAGGAGGGAGGGTGGGGGTGCCAATTTACCAATAATAGCAATATCCATCAACAAACCCATCTTTGGTGCAAGTTGTTTTATTATATCTCAATCCGAGGACATGCTTGAAGCACACTCCTCTGCCCTTACATCCCCTTCGTGCTGCAAAAGGTGTTCCTGCTGAGGGTCAGGGAGTGAAAACTTCCATTAACTTGTCTGTTTGTCCTGGATTACTCCATGCTACTTCCCAAGTGCGTATCTGAATTGCTGTCAGCTGCTGGGGCTTTAGTAAACTCTCCAAATGAGCTTTAACTCTGCGATTAGGAGAAGGTAGGATTTGTTGAAAACCTGTTGAAACGTCACTGTCTGTCCCTAGAGAGAAGTTCATGCTTACGGTTCTGTAGTTAACATGTGGATGCACTACTCTCCAGCACAGTCATTGGGGAAATAAAGGAAGGTTGGGGTTTTTTTTTACTGTGCTTTTTTTGTGCCTTAATGTGAAATGCTCATTACATTGTAAACTAGGAAGTAAAAACAAAATAAACTGGAATAAAATGCAGGATTGTAAAATTGTATCTTATAACTTATTAAATAGAAATGTTTGCTTCATTAAAAATGTGCATGTTGAAAACAACATTGGATTCTTTTCATATGTAGTCAGCAAAGTTCAAACTAAAACTACAGGCAGACCGACTAACTACCAGCCCACGAGCCGTCCAGGTAGCCCAAAAAAATTGGTCATAACCGCAGTGCCATTCTTTTCTTCTTTTTTTCTGATTTTTTTTTTTCCCCTAAAGGAAAATGTCTGGCAAAAGTTTAAGCCATGGCATAAAGGTACTGGGCGGCAGCAGGCAAAGTGTGAGCAGGGCATGGTGTGGCCATGACTGGGGCAGCAGAGCTGGGGCGCCGTGTGTCCCCCAGGTGCCGTCAGGGTGATGGGTCTGATCCCGGGATGATGCCAGCAGCACCCACGGGCTCCTGCGGGCTCCCCGGGGCTGTGTTCGCAGAAGGTGGTTTCCGGCGTGGCGCTGCACCTGGGGCCGGCTGGCTCCGGCACACCGCCGTGGAAACCAGCAGATGTTTTCCCAAACACGGCTCCTGCTGGAAACCCCACTGAAACCTGAGACGCAGTGGCTGCCAAGGACTTTCCTGCCCCAGGTTTATCAGATTATTTCCTTTTTATAGTTAACTGTGTTTCATTAGCTCTGTGCTACGTCAGCTTGAACCTCCTATTTAATGTTTTTAAACAAAACAAACCAAAAAAATCCTGGATACAGCTGTTGGGTTGAGTAAACCTTGAGAGCCTCGGGCCTGTGTAACTCCTATTTCCCAGTAACCCTGCCCTTGTCTCGCCTTCTCTTGCCAGTTACTGCTTGTCGTCTTGATCTCATCACACTAGCTGTAATTAATGGGAGCTGTTGGTGAAGTTGATGGACCCTGATTGTTACCTGGTCTGAGGTTACCTCCAGTAACCCCTGCTTCGAGGGATTCTGCCTTGCCTGGGTGCTGTCAGCTGTGGGATGGCCACAATTAACTTGATAAGGACGGCAAGCACCCGGTGGTGGTGATGAGAGAAGCTTTTTGTGCAACTTGGCTGCACTGATCTTTGGCAATAACATTCAGCAACTCCACCAGCTCTGGCAGCTGGGGACTGACTTTGTGTTGGGCACAAAGCAGTGTTTTGGGGCGCTGTGCTCTGCTTTTGGTCTCTGGCACCTTGACAAAGGTTTCCATTTGCAGTGCCCACCTTAGCAGGCAGCTGTGGGGCTGGGGTGTGAGCCCACCAGGTTACTGGCATCCCAGCGCCTCTTGCTGGGTAGACTTGCAATGGTATGAGATGCTCTTTATTCACTATTTACAGAGGACTGGCATGGTTTTTTGCCTCTAGCTGTGGAATTGTTTTTTTCCTGCTAATTCGGTTCTTTTTTTACAATCTTCCTCCTTGGTGGTGGTTTGCAGGAGGATTTGGGTACCTGTGAATGCCACTGGGAACTCATCCATCCCTCCTCAGCTGGCCCAGGCTGTCCCGCGAGCACTTGGCTAGATCTGGCAGTGCCCTTGGTAGCCAGC
>VXBO01007938.1:288432-308456 GCA_013400135.1 Rhinoptilus africanus
TCGGGCAAGGGAGAAGGTGGTCCATCCAGGGCTGGTCATCTCCTTCAGCGCGTGCGTGCCAGTAAAAGAGCCCTCATGCCATTTTTCACCTGGTATATTATTCTTCTTGTTACTCTATTCTATTGTTCTGTGATCTGGAGTGTAGCACCAAGTGCCCTGCTTTATTCACCGGCTAAATCATGTCACCGGTGCCGGTGGCAGCTGGGAGGCTGGGTGACCGCCCAGGCTGAGCGCGGGGCTGATGGGGCCCTTCCCAATATCGGCGTAAGTGGTTACCTGTAACAGATTAAAGATACATATCTTTAAATTATTTTAATAATTTAAATTATTACATCTTTAAATTTTTTCAAATTAATCCTTGGAGTATTTTAAACGTGTGTGTGTGTATATATATAAGCTAATCCAGTATACTTAATTTTTGAGGCGATGTTACTGCGGCAGTCAGTGTCCAATTCCCCGCCAGGCCTGGGGCTGCCCAGAGTACTTTGTGCATCCAAACCGGACCTCCCTTCACCACCGAGACGCCCCGAGCTGCTCTGGCGTTTACGGGGTGTATTAGCAGTGCAGGTGGGGGGGCTGCTGCTCAGCAGGACTCTGGGTTTAGTCAAATTATGCAAACCCCCTAATTCCTTTTCCCTCTAATTGTCTGTGGAAAGCAAAATCGTGATGTTTCCAGTCCAGAACCTGCTTTTTTCTCTACTCAGTTTTAATTTCTAAATGTTAGTTGTTTCAAATGGATTTGATTTTATTTCCAATTGTTTTTTACCCCACATTAAAATGTACTTGCGGTACAGACAATGCACCTTTCTTTCTTAGAAAAAGGGACACAAATTACATATTAATCACTTTTAAAATCCTATCCAAAGTGGCTGCATATAAACAGCCATCACTTGACAGAAACTGGGATGGAGTTGCATGAAACTGCTAGTTCAGGGAATGGCATAATGCTTTTTTACACAGTGTTTTTTATTTGTTTGAAGAAAGGCTCTTTCCAAAACATTTGTTATCGTGACAGCTGGCTGCCCCGCTCTCTCCCACAGGACAAACAAAACCAGTTGCCCAGTTTGGCCTCTGCCAGGTCAGGGAGAGCTCTGGACCTGCTGGCACGCAGGGGACGGGGTCTCGCAAAGTGGCCATCAGCATCCCCGGGTGTCTATTCCATGCTCTGTGCCAGCTGGCTTGGAGGATCTTATCTTATGGTTTTTTTCTTATTTTTCTTATTTTTTACATCTCCCATCTGCATCCAGAGTAGCAGAAAGGAGTGGCTGAAGTTTTGTCACCGCCAGTGGCAGGACGAGCCGCCGGAGCAGCCAGCCCTGACGGAGCAGGGTCCGGAGCAAACCTGCCTGGGACCCACACCTTTAAACATCAAACTCCCCAACTCCTGTAAGCAAATATTTATTTTTAAAAAACAGTTTTCCCCTGTGTTACAGCAACTTGGAGATATTCCCCATCCTGCTGCGAGGTGACACATCTTCACAGCTCCATTCGAGCTGAAGAGGAAGCCACAGGAGGGGCTAGAGCAATGTTTTTTTTCTCCGCAGCCTGCAGTAATCATTCATATTCAGCAGGTCCCTCTCGCAGAAGGTTATCAAAACAGCCCCGCTGCCAGCTTTCCCTCTTGTGTGGGGCTGTTTCCCCAGGCCCCCCTGGGAAAATGCTTTTAAATGGCTTTTCAGAATTCCTTGGCCTTTCAGAGTTAATTTTCGTTAATTTATATTGCATGTTTAGAAAAAACATTGTCACTAAATCAGGCTGGATTTATAGCTTGTGTCGCTATTAATTTGACCAGGATTTAAAGCGCATTCTTTATATAACATGAATGAAAGGCTCATATATGTGATTTAAAAAAAAAAAAAAAAAAAAAAAAAAAGGCAAAATAATTTAGCAGAACCCAGAGGTATGTTTGAAANGGGGCTGTGGGCCAGGCGAGTAGCTGAGATGGTGCAAAGAGGCCAGCCTGGGCATGGGACCCACATCTGTAGTCGGGTACGGGGCAGGAGGGAGGGTGGGGGTGCCAATTTACCAATAATAGCAATATCAATCAACAAACCCATCTTTGGTGCAAGTTGTTTTATTATATCTCAATCCGAGGACATGCTTGAAGCACACTCCTCTGCCCTTACATCCCCTTCGTGCTGCAAAAGGTGTTCCTGCTGAGGGTCAGGGAGTGAAAACTTCCATTAACTTGTCTGTTTGTCCTGGATTACTCCATGCTACTTCCCAAGTGCGTATCTGAATTGCTGTCAGCTGCTGGGGCTTTAGTAAACTCTCCAAATGAGCTTTAACTCTGCGATTAGGAGAAGGTAGGATTTGTTGAAAACCTGTTGAAACGTCACTGTCTGTCCCTAGAGAGAAGTTCATGCTTACGGTTCTGTAGTTAACATGTGGATGCACTACTCTCCAGCACAGTCATTGGGGAAATAAAGGAAGGTTGGGTTTTTTTTTTACTGTGCTTTTTTTGTGCCTTAATGTGAAATGCTCATTACATTGTAAACTAGGAAGTAAAAACAAAATAAACTGGAATAAAATGCAGGATTGTAAAATTGTATCTTATAACTTATTAAATAGAAATGTTTGCTTCATTAAAAATGTGCATGTTGAAAACAACATTGGATTCTTTTCATATGTAGTCAGCAAAGTTCAAACTAAAACTACAGGCAGACCGACTAACTACCAGCCCACGAGCCGTCCAGGTAGCCCAAAAAAATTGGTCATAACCGCAGTGCCATTCTTTTCTTCTTTTTTTCTGATTTTTTTTTTTCCCCTAAAGGAAAATGTCTGGCAAAAGTTTAAGCCATGGCATAAAGGTACTGGGCGGCAGCAGGCAAAGTGTGAGCAGGGCATGGTGTGGCCATGACTGGGGCAGCAGAGCTGGGGCGCCGTGTGTCCCCCAGGTGCCGTCAGGGTGATGGGTCTGATCCCGGGATGATGCCAGCAGCACCCACGGGCTCCTGCGGGCTCCCCGGGGCTGTGTTCGCAGAAGGTGGTTTCCGGCGTGGCGCTGCACCTGGGGCCGGCTGGCTCCGGCACACGGCCGTGGAAACCAGCAGATGTTTTCCCAAACACGGCTCCTGCTGGAAACCCCACTGAAACCTGAGACGCAGTGGCTGCCAAGGACTTTCCTGCCCCAGGTTTATCAGATTATTTCCTTTTTATAGTTAACTGTGTTTCATTAGCTCTGTGCTACGTCAGCTTGAACCTCCTATTTAATGTTTTTAAACAAAACAAACAAAAAAAATCCTGGATACAGCTGTTGGGTTGAGTAAACCTTGAGAGCCTCGGGCCTGTGTAACTCCTATTTCCCAGTAACCCTGCCCTTGTCTCGCCTTCTCTTGCCAGTTACTGCTTGTCGTCTTGATCTCATCACACTAGCTGTAATTAATGGGAGCTGTTGGTGAAGTTGATGGACCCTGATTGTTACCTGGTCTGAGGTTACCTCCAGTAACCCCTGCTTCGAGGGATTCTGCCTTGCCTGGGTGCTGTCAGCTGTGGGATGGCCACAATTAACTTGATAAGGACGGCAAGCACCCGGTGGTGGTGATGAGAGAAGCTTTTTGTGCAACTTGGCTGCACTGATCTTTGGCAATAACATTCAGCAACTCCACCAGCTCTGGCAGCTGGGGACTGACTTTGTGTTGGGCACAAAGCAGTGTTTTGGGGCGCTGTGCTCTGCTTTTGGTCTCTGGCACCTTGACAAAGGTTTCCATTTGCAGTGCCCACCTTAGCAGGCAGCTGTGGGGCTGGGGTGTGAGCCCACCAGGTTACTGGCATCCCAGCGCCTCTTGCTGGGTAGACTTGCAATGGTATGAGATGCTCTTTATTCACTATTTACAGAGGACTGGCATGGTTTTTTGCCTCTAGCTGTGGAATTGTTTTTTTCCTGCTAATTCGGTTCTTTTTTTACAATCTTCCTCCTTGGTGGTGGTTTGCAGGAGGATTTGGGTACCTGTGAATGCCACTGGGAACTCATCCATCCCTCCTCAGCTGGCCCAGGCTGTCCCGCGAGCACTTGGCTAGATCTGGCAGTGCCCTTGGTAGCCAGCTGGACCCTTGCCTGATGGTGGACAGTGACCCAGGACAGCCCATAATCATGGCACATAAGAAAGCCTGCTGGGACCCACTCCACCCCAGGAGCCTCACAAGATGTTTCGCTGGGTGGTGAAAGGTAAGTCCCCACGCCACACCAGTTACCCAGGGATGGTAACTCTCAAGAGCATCCCATTCCCCTCTCTGGTATTGGTGGGTTTTGATGCCAGAAGCATTTGTTCATCTCAGTGGGCAAGGAGAAGGAGTGTTTGGAGATGATGTCCAGGAGCTGGACCTCCTCACAACCTGCACACTCAGCCTGTCCTTCACTCCACACTGCTCAGCTCTGTCCTGTGGCAGTCCCTGTCCCTGTGCCGTGCTTTTTCCTGCCATACCCTGGGGTCTCACCTGCATTTGCTGCCCACTGGCCACCTTTCGTTGGAGTCCCCTCTTTAGACCCTTCTCAGTGTCCCTGGCCTTGCCTCCATCTGTTTCTGATGGACATCACTGGAGCCAGCATTGCGGATATCTTGTATACGTGGGCATTGCTCAAAACTGAGAATTGTATTTCATCCTGTGCAGCTGTGTTACAGGAATGCCATCAGGAGAGCATCCGACACTTCTGATTAACACTTGGAGGCTGCTCCTGGGGGGAGGCGAGCTGGTTGCTGGCCCCTCCAAACACTCATAGTGTACTTAAACCTGCTGGCAGTGGGGCCCTGGCTTTGTGCACCACTAACAAACGTGAACAGATGCCTTTTGTTTTATTGTGCCCGATACAAAAGGTGCATGAGGTCTCGTGTTAGCTGGGGGAGGCAGCTTGTTACAGACCCGGCTGTGTCAGGCACTCTGACAGCAGCAAAGGTCCCGGTTTGCTGTGGGCGCCCCTCAGGCTGGGCACAAAGCTGCCTTCCGCAGGGCTCCAGTGCCCGGCTGGGCATCATTTGTTGTGGAAACCCTGGGCATGGGCACTTCCAGCCATGGATGGTCCCAGGCTGCAGCACACGCTGTAAACTTTGCCACCTCCAGCACTCGCCCCAGCGTGGGGATCCGCTTTTCCACGTAGCTTCAGCCTTTTTGAAATAAAGCACTGAAGTGCAGCTCCTCCCAAAAGGCCTAAGGGGCTGTTTCTGCTCAACTTCCTGCCTCGGGCAAGGGAGAAGGTGGTCCATCCAGGGCTGGTCATCTCCTTCAGCGCGTGCGTGCCAGTAAAAGAGCCCTCATGCCATTTTTCACCTGGTATATTATTCTTGTTACTCTATTCTATTGTTCTGTGATCTGGAGTGTAGCACCAAGTGCCCTGCTTTATTCACCGGCTAAATCATGTCACCGGTGCCGGTGGCAGCTGGGAGGCTGGGTGACTGCCCAGGCTGAGCGCGGGGCTGATGGGGCCCTTCCCAATATCGGCGTAAGTGGTTACCTGTAACAGATTAAAGATACATATCTTTAAATTATTTTAATAATTTAAATTATTACATCTTTAAATTTTTTCAAATTAATCCTTGGAGTATTTTAAACGTGTGTGTGTGTATATATATAAGCTAATCCAGTATACTTAATTTTTGAGGCGATGTTACTGCGGCAGTCAGTGTCCAATTCCCCGCCAGGCCTGGGGCTGCCCAGAGTACTTTGTGCATCCAAACCGGACCTCCCTTCACCACCGAGACGCCCCGAGCTGCTCTGGCGTTTACGGGGTGTATTAGCAGTGCAGGTGGGGGGGCTGCTGCTCAGCAGGACTCTGGGTTTAGTCAAATTATGCAAACCCCCTAATTCCTTTTCCCTCTAATTGTCTGTGGAAAGCAAAATCGTGATGTTTCCAGTCCAGAACCTGCTTTTTTCTCTACTCAGTTTTAATTTCTAAATGTTAGTTGTTTCAAATGGATTTGATTTTATTTCCAATTGTTTTTTACCCCACATTAAAATGTACTTGCGGTACAGACAATGCACCTTTCTTTCTTAGAAAAAGGGACACAAATTACATATTAATCACTTTTAAAATCCTGTCCAAAGCGGCTGCATATAAACAGCCATCACTTGACAGAAACTGGGATGGAGTTGCATGAAACTGCTAGTTCAGGGAATGGCACAATGCTTTTTTTACACAGTGTTTTTTATTTGTTTGAAGAAGGGCTCTTTCCAAAACATTTGTTATCGTGACAGCTGGCTGCCCCGCTCTCTCCCACAGGACAAACAAAACCAGTTGCCCAGTTTGGCCTCTGCCAGGTCAGGGAGAGCTCTGGACCTGCTGGCACGCAGGGGACGGGGTCTCGCAAAGTGGCCATCAGCATCCNGAAAAAAAGAAGCTTAAAAAGATAAAAAAAAAAAAAAAAAAAAAAAAAAAGATAGGCAAAATGATTTAGCAGGACCCAGAGGTATGTTTGACAGCTCTTTCCTGTGATGAACTGCCTTTCTGCAGGACCTTGGTACTGCAAATATTTACATCCATGCTCAGCTGGAATCCTGTGACTCCTTTGAGCCCTGCAGGGGAGCCGAGGGGGGGTATTTCTTTCTGACAGAGATGCCCTTGAGAGGGTATTTTAGTATTTTTTGGAGGAGGAGGGGGATTTTGCATCTGGCTTCACCAAAAATGGCTGGGGTCAGGCCCCCTCTCAACTGAGGTGCACAGAAAGCGGTTACGTCTCAAACGCCAGCATTTACAGAGCTTTTCAAGGAAGGTTTCTGGTTCCTTTGCCAGTATGGAGATTAATTCCTATAAATCTGCCTCTGGACTAACAGAAAATACCCTGCAAACGCTGACAGCTGAGGCACTATATTTAAAATGACAGCTGAAGTATTTAACCTTGTTTTTCGCTCCGCCTAGAAGACCAGGCGGCATAGGGAGGGCGTTCATAGTTTTATGCCAGGTGACCGTGGAGCGGTTGTGTCACTTAGCTCTTGGGATGGCAGAGCGGAGCATGGGCTAAATCTGGCCATGGGGGGTGCAGAAAGAGCCCTTGATTCACATCTCGGCTTCCCTTAGCGCTGGAGAAAGGGGTCAGGGGTGTCTGGCGTGTGGCAGCGAGGGGACGGTGCCGCTCGTGCCTGGAGCAGCCTTGCATCAATCCTGAAAACGGGGTACAAGCCACCAAAGGGCAGAAGCCGAACCAGTGAAAGACATCCCGGGGGGCCAGGAGGGCTGGAAAAGGCCAGGATGCCTGCTGGACTAAGCCAGCCGCCCTGCTGCTCGTGGTGCAGAGGTGGCAGGGGTGTCACTTGGGTGGATGTGCCCTGTGACCTGCCAGCACCCGGTCCTGGGAGCCACTGCCGGCAAGCGGGGCAGTCTCGTAAAGGTCATTACAGTATGTTTCCTAGTTAAATAACTGTGGGCAATGAATAAACAGGCCTGGAGCAAAAAAAAAAAAGTGCTACCTTTTTGTTGCAGAACTCATTTAGAGATCAGGGACACCTCGGGGTCAGCTGCGGGCCAGCTCTCGCCAGGGAAAAGCTCTATAGAGGCACATGGGGATGCAGATCTACAAGCTCCCAGCGGAGGATGAAATCGTGCTCCCACAGCCAGGATTGCTGTCTGTGTCCTGGCATCTGGGACTAAATACCGCGGGACAACACCCCCCCCCCGCCNGCACCCCCCCCCCCCCCCCCGCGATGGGATTTATGGCGATGCCACCAGAGGGTGCCATAATAACATTTAATGCAGGATGGCTCCTCACCACGGGGATGGCCAGCAGCCCTGGCAGAACCCACATACCCCTGTTATCCCGGGCAGGGGGGGCTGACAGAGGTTGTGGAAATATTTTTAATGGACCCTAGGTGGAGGAAAAAAGAAAAGAAAAGTGCTTTATCACTCTGTTTTTCTTTTTGAATAAAGGCAGGGAAAAGATGACTGCTGTCTTCCCCTTCTGCTCTCCATCTCCTTGGCTCGCTCGGCAGAGAAAGCCCCAGCAGGGACCACTGAGCACGGCGCTGCAGGGAAACTGGGAACAAGCTCCCTGCAGGTGCCATGGGAGCCCTGCCCAGGGAGCTCCTGCTCCACGTTTGGTCCTTTCCGCAGTGGATGCTCCGTCAGTGTGTGGCCAAGTCCAGCCTGGGGCACTGACGTCTCCCCGCGATGCCTCCCGACAGCAAGGGAGCTGTGAAGCAGCCAGGCTGGGACCAACTGCTGGTTTCGGCAGTCCTGTGCTGGTAAGCTCTTTGATTTTTCTGCTTTTGATGTTTTTATCAGTGGTACTGGCCCTGCTGTGCGATAGGGCAGCCCAGCCTTTCTCGGGGCTGCAGCGCAATTGCTTGCTGTGCATCTGTACGTGGCCATACATCTGCACACGTGTACATCTGTACGTCCAGGTACAGGGTGCATAGGGGTCCCAACCCAAACCCCACCAGCGGTGGCTTTGGGACCTGCTTCTCTTCGCCCATCGCCTGTGTGGCCGGGGGGCAGCAGGAGTTTTGGTGGGTGTTCAGGCTTCAGCTGCTCGTGGCTGTGTGTATCTGTGCATGGTTAAACTTTCAGGAGAGCAAAGCAAATGTGGAGGTAAACCCAAATCAGCGAGGCTGGGCTGCACACGGGTATTGCCATGCCAAAGGGCTTCCGAGCTGGAGACACCTGCCCTGACACAGAGAGGGGACAGTCCCCGGTCCCGCTGACCCCTGTCCTGTGCAGTTTGTTAAACAGCACGTCCCGGCTTATTTGTATGATTGGTGGTGGTTTATATATAATCTCTTAATGTTTCCCTGATACTGCGTGTCCAATCGCAGTGCATGCTGCTTTGGTCTGTGTTTGGGGACATACAGACCCCAAACAAGCCACATGGGTCTCTGCAGGGTTTTGTACCAGCTCTCCTGTGTCTTCTTCGCTGCCAGTTCCTAAAAGGAGGCAAAAGGAGGTACAGGGAGCCTTGCCCAGGGCCAGAGGGTGTCTCACTCTGTAGCACAGCCAGAGAGGTGTCAGGGTCCTTAGGGATTAGTGGGGAGCAGTGCCAAGGCCAGGAAGAGGACACAGGGTCTGCTCAGATGAGTCCAGGGTGCAGATGGACAAACCTAGCCAGTGGAGATGATGGAGGCTATAGAGGAATAGTCCTGCCTTGGGCCGTGGCTGCGGGCTCGTGTGGGTTTCTGGCTCCATCCCCAGTGTGGAGCAGCAGGGACCTCCCATGGGGCTGGGGAGAGGGGTCTCTGTGGGGCAGAGGAGACTTTGGGTCTGTGGGAAGTGAGGATGCCCCCAGTATCATGCATTGTGGGGGGGGGGCTTCACCACGACCCAGACCTGAAGGACTGGGGGGTCTTGGCACTTTTTGTTCAGCAGAACCCTATCTGCTCTGTGTTCTTGCCTGGCCAGGGGTGCTGTAGGGGAAACAGAGTTCTCAGCTTCTGAAGAGTCTCTTTGTTTCTCTCCCGGCCATGACCTGAGACCTGGCTTGCATGAGACAAAGTCTCTCCAGGCCATTTCAGATTCACAGTGTAAAACTCCTGTTTGATCACAAATAAAGCTCAGGAAGCCTCATTCATCGAAAGGAAAGCTTTGTTCTGGCTGCAGAATACACCGAGGCTCCTGCAGGCTGGAACAACCAAAAAATCCCTTTGCAGTTGGGACAGCTGGGTCATGATTCCCCAGTGGGGAAAAATCTAGAGATGTTATGAACTGGTAAACATTTTAGGATGTAATTATAATGTTGTCTAGTGTCCGTATGGAATATACATGGTACTATCTATAGAGACTGACTGTGCTGACTGTACAAGCCTCGGACACCTCCCAGCCTCTATCAAATATTATGAACCAAGCACAGATGCTGTCTGTCCGCTTTGAGTCCCACAAAAGCATGTCCCAGCTCTCCACGGAGGAGCATCATTTTGCGTGAAGATGTCTCCCTGCCAGCCAAATGCTCAGCCTCTCTGCAAGAGCATCTCTGGACCGACAGCCACTAACATCATGCCTGAGGCTGCAGCCACTGCTCTCCGGCCACATCTCTTATCTTCAGATGCTGGGAAAAGGGTTATATTCAATGTCACAAATAAGGACGGAGCTTTTTCAGTAAAACTTAGTCATCTTTCTGTATTGTTCACGATTGAATGTATCCATTATTTCTTTCCTAGAGTGTGATTTATTCCTTTGTGTATTGCTTCTTTCTGAAAGCCAAAAGAGAGTGGGGACTTACGTAGGACGAAGATGTGGGGCCAGAGACTTCGACTGATTTCAGCCGTCACATGAACCCTCGCTGCTGTCAGCCAGACAGTGGCATTTCTATAAAAATCCCAATGTAAATATTTGTTCTAAATCAGGCTCTTTCCTTTTGCCTTGGCTGGAGTAGATCCGAGGTAGCTTATGAAAGTGCTGTATCGTTTCAAGATTAATTGCTACTGAAAGTTGGAGGATTTGCTGTCTGACCTGCATGCACTCCCCTGGGATAATCTCCTCTCGATTTAGTTTCCTCCCTCAAATTCTTTCTCCCCAGACAGTGAGTTTTGCAAAGGCCAACCTGTTTTCCTCCCCTAGAAGTGTATCTCTTTTGCAAGCCCTCCCTGCCCCACCACCAGACTAACGGGGGGTTGCTGATGATGGGAGCCGAGTATTTTTCTCTGCTAACAGTTGGATTATTCTCACTTTTCAGATGCCATCTGTGTGACAGGGTTTGGTTTGCACTAAATACAGCCTGTGGGCTGAGCTGAGAAAACAGATTGCTGCACCACCACGTTAAATAATCAGCATTAAAGTCTGGTTCGTCGGAGAACTTTAGGCTGCCACGGAGGTTTTTCGAGGTGGGGGGGTGGGGGATGCAGCTCACTTCCACATCGGGATGCTGAAATCAGATTTTAATTTAGGTTTTGGTGACAGTCTCTGGCGGTGCTGTCACCTGGGATCCGCAGGATGTGTCACCTGAGGTTCGCAGGCAGGGTGACGGCAGCTGGCAGGCAGGAGTGGGAACACCAGCGCCCTGTTCCTCCATGTCCTGGATGGGTTAATGGAGAAAAGGGTCTCTCGCTGCCTGTCCCTCTGTCTTTTCTTTCTCTCTTTCCCCAAGCCCTCGATCCTCTGAGCAGTTTCAAACCCACACTGTGCAAATACTCTGAGCTCAGCAATACTTTAAATCGCAACTCATCAGGCACAGACCTGTGTGGCGCCGGCTGCAGCTCTGAAGCACCCACACAGACACACACGATGCAGAAAGGTCCTTTTAATCCCTCTGCCCCTGCAAAGGAATGGCAGAGCTCCAGACCCCACATGAAAGTGTGGAGATCCCTGCCCTTCAGGTGTTACAGATAAAGCACATGAAAGTGTTTTACCCTCGCAGTAGCTCCTTGTGCTTGTGACCAGCACAGTAAATACAGTATGCAGCTTCTAGCTGATATATCTTTGCGTACAATGAGGAAAATAAGCTGAAGGTTTAATTTACCTTCTTACCCCAAATATTTGAACTTTAACAAAATATTTGTGTTTTGTTCAACTAAATATTGCACTTGCTCTGAATATATCTACGCTGGTCTTCTACAAGGTCTGTTGGCATCCAGCTATTTCCACGCCACGTGAGAGGACTCGGCACACTCATGAGGTCAAGCGGCGGCTCTTTCTTGGTCTCCTCTTCCTTGAAAACTGCGATTTCAGCCAGTTGAAGAAGCCGCCTTTTGCTTTTAACTCAAACTCAACAGGGAAGTGGTCGCTCACCCCCAGTGCCTGCAAGACAAGAGCACAGAGGGGTTGGGAGCCGGTTGCCCACCCTCTTTCCAAACCCTGTCCCAGAAGGTTTCACCGTGGCGGTGGGGAGGTGGATGTGCAGTGATGAATGCTGGGGGTTCTGCAATGGGAGCATTGCATCACTTTGGGAGGATACAACAGTCTTATGGACAAGACCACATTCAAAACTGCCTGGACACCATTGGCTTTGCCCTCCTGCGTTAGCCCTTACCCCTGCTGCAGCTGTGCTGTGCCTACCTGCTCCTCGGTCATCTGAAAGTCCTTCTGGAAATCAAAGATGTTGACGGAGTGTGGCACGATGGCATGGACGAGCTTCTGCCCACTGACCACAATCCTGCAGTGGGCAAGGGAACAAGGAGCTGTTATGGGGTGCTCGACCAGTGGCAGCCATGCTACGCCGAGCCGGTGGCCAGAGAGGTGGCCTTGATGGAGTCACAGCTACGTATGGTTTGTCCTTTCCCATGGGCTGCCTACTTAGAGATGCCAGCATGCGTCTGCTTTCTGCTGAGTTTGGCTGCTTGCTTTCCTTGGGAGTGAGATACCTAAATACCATGGCGTGTGTTGGCCTTGCAAGCCAACGTTAAATCATTTGTACCTAAACCCACCCCAAGAGTACTGCAGAGTTTGCAGCTGTACTTTGGACACAAAACTCATCAGACACCAACGACTGGAGTCTCAGTGAAGTCCCGCTTTTATCCAGAAGCTTGTTGTGCAGGAGGTTTAAGTCTTGACTTCCTCTGGGCTCTAATAAGCTGATGTATTTATTGTCCCTGCTGAGGGACCTGGAGGTAGCAGCCAGCCTGCCCCATGCCTGGGGAAGGCGAGGTGTCCCACCTCCTGAGACAACTGGATTTTGCATTCGTCAATCCAAATCACCAATGCAGGAGCAAAAACCATGGCACAAAGCCGGCAGGGAGGAGGCAGCAGCACCTTCCACCTGGGTGCCCACAGGGCTCCCTGCAGATGGGAAGTGCTGCGTAATCGCCTGTCATTTATCTCCACCTCAGTCACAACAGCAGCTAGTTCTTGCATGAAATCTTGCCCTTTTTGCAAAACTACTTGCCATCAAGCTGGCAAAGTGCTTTGTGCTCCTGACTAGAAGTGTTCCGATCTCGTTTCCCCTTGGACACAGTTTTATCTTTGAAGGCCTCATGCATATTTGCTTTATCTGACAGTCACTGACACCTTTCCATATATATTTTTTTTTTCTCAGAAAGTCATGAACGGGGAATGGTTTGGCAGCGAACCCCTTACCTGTCATACGGGCAGCTTGTGCTTCTCTTCACTGTCGTGTCATTTTTGTCCCCGATTAGCCAGACGAATTCGGAGTAAGTCCTCAGCCGGATGTTCTTCCAGTGCTTTTGGGGAACGTAGCTACATCCAGCATTGAAGTCCCCCATGAAGATGAAGTTCTGGAAGGTAGGCGGGTTTTCAAAAGAAATCATGAGGACAGATCTTCAAAAGAAGACCTGTAAGGACTTTTAGGGTCATCAGGTGCTCCCAATAGCCCACACAGCTCAAATAGCAAATGCTGGTGGGGCTTCTCCTTGGTTCACCACCAAGGCATGCTGATAAAACAGCAGTTTTATCGGGAGCTCAAGTTTACCAATTGAAATGTGGAGAACTTGATGAAAAAGCATCAAAGAGATACTCAAAATCTGGGACTTGTTATCGATGGTTTTAAGGTTATCGGGTTGTGAGGAGTGTGCCAGGTGACTCGGTACCAAAGCCGCTGTTAGTAACAAAGATGTGTCAACTAACCTCGGTTTCCCAGCGCTGTTTTACATCTAAGTACACATCATAGAGCTCATCAATCTCCCGTACTGCTGTCTCCGGCGTGGTATGCAGGGGGATTATAGCAAACTCTTTGACAGCTTAAAAACAAGGAAAAAGAACAGGGAAAAATGTAATGGTGAAACACACACTGAGTCACAAAGAAGCTGAGAGTGACTTGGAAGCAAGAAGGTTTTTCTGAAGAAGAAACAGCTTCTGTTCTGGCTGTGGATCAGAGGCGATCGCTGTGTAGTTGCATGATGCTCGCCATTGGCTGCCCAGACGATGCTGAGCTGCGACGTGGCAAAGTGCTGTGTCAGGGCAAGGCAAACCCTCCAAAGCAATGGCTGCTCCCGGGGCTGTGCCAGCGGCATGGAGCACATCCACGGAACCACTGCCTATGGCAGCGGCAGGGGCTTTCCTGGGGCGTGCACCCGGCTGCAGGCTGTGCCAGAGGCAGCAGCCCCAAAGGCAGATGCTGCTCTTGTAAGGAAATGCAGCGTGGGGTCAGGATACAGCCCCTTTCGCCTGCCCCTGCCACACACTCGGGTCCATCTGACACCGTCACGTCCCATCCCATTCACCAGTGGGAGAATGATTTGTTTCTGTCTCACCGGTTTTTGGAGACTGGAACCAGACGACAAAGGGCTCTCTGGAGAAGGCATCCTCGTCCCCAGGCTGGGTGTCCGGGTACTGGTAGGTTTGTTTCACCGATACCAGGTGATGTCTGCAGCAGGATAAACGGGGCAGGGGATGTCACGCTCGTAGCTCGCTGGGACACGTCTAACACTGACTCTGTGCTCTGACCCGGAGCACGGGCCACGGTCTAGGATGGATACAGCCAGGCTGGTGGCTGTGCCAGGGGTGATCCTACACCCAGGGCAGCCCATCCCACCCACACAGCCTGCACCTCCCCAGCTCCCTCGCAGCAAAGCCACCTCTGCCGTGCCCGGCGCGTCTCTAGGGCAGATTAAGGGGCTGGTTGGCCAGGGGAGCTCGCTCACCTGTAGAGGAAGGCGTACTGCTCCTTGTAGCTCTTCCTTCCCAGCCTCTCGCTGACCACGCAGCTGTATTCCTCCTTCCGCCCCTTCAGCTGGCTGGAAGGAAAAGTACTTTTCCTGAGTTTATTTCTGCATTCGCAGGGGGTGATAGTTTTACCTGTGCCCAAGGGTACGGGACGTTTCTTGCCTGACTGCAGAGGTGGGCAGTAGAGACAAAACACCTTCACAGGACCTGTTGTCTGGACCTGCGCTCCCTCACCGGCTCTCTCAGTCCACCCCCTCCCTGCTTATTGCAGCCTCTGTCTCTCTTCCAGCAGGGTCCCATGTCCAGCCAGCCATTTGCTGCTCTCTCCTCTGGACTCTCAGTCCAGGCGGGCAATCCCCAATCCAAAGCAATTTCCAACCGTGAGGAAAGGCAGCTGCCCTGCCGCAGCCAGTGCTAGCTTGTCCCTCCCTTCTGTTTTCTTTGGAGAATTAATCTTTAACAAATTGAATCTTATTTTGGTTTAAAAATATGTGTCCTACAATGCTCTGGAGCTGGCTTTGCTCCTGACCCTCAGCGAGGCTGCCAGAGCCTGGTCTTCCCTTGATGGCTGGAAGAGCCCAGACCCTGAGCTTTTGCCCCAGTCAGGCAGCGCTGAGCAGAGCACGGGCTCTTGCCGAGCATCCTTCCCAATCTTTGCCTTCTTGCCTGTGGCCACCCTACCTGGTGAGCTTCTGCACCAGGAGAGGACAAACCCGGTTCTTGTTCTCCTTTATTTCCATCAGCAACACGATGTCACAGCGAGAAACGATCTGCAAGGGGAAGGAGCAGAAGCGAGTTTGCACGTGGTGGGTTCTGGACAATTAGAAAGATGCCAGAAAGAAGTGGTTACTGGTGCAGGGGAAGTCCTTTGTGGAAGAAGCGGAGCCCAGCCTGGGGTCATAGGAGGGGGGCAGCGGCCGGAGCAAAGTCCTTCTGCTTTCAGAGCTGCCACACATCCCTGCGGGAACTGGGAGAGGGAACTCGGGAACAGAGCGGTTTCGGGTTTGTTGAAAAACTTTTGTGTCTGCCCCTGAGGAGGAAGTGTGGAGGGGAAGGGGCAGCGAGAGCCGCTGCTGCGAGTCCACTCTCCCCCCACCACTGCTGGGGTGCTGCTTTCAGCCCCCCCAGCAATGATCCTATGGCCGGTTTCTCTCCTCCCTGCCCCTCGCCACACGGGTTTTTCTTCTCTGCTTGGGACCCATGCTGTGCACAAGCATCCCAACCCACTGCGTGCCCAGATGGAGGTGGCAGGAGATTTGGGGGGGCATCAAGGGGAGCCAGTTAGGGTCTGTCATCAACCCACCATAATGGTTTTCACCCTTTTCCTGGTGTATATACCCCTAAGGTCCGACCGCTATGCCGTGCGTCCCAAAAGCTGCGTGTGCTGTCAGCATTCGTCTGTTCCAGTCATCTGTTTCAGACCCCTCCAAAATAGCCCCTAGGGCCAAAATGTGACCCCTGGTCTGAAAACAGGGTCCCGGTGCCTGTGGGCTGCAGCACCGCAGAGGGGCCGCAGGGTGCTGGGAAGAGAGGGGGAGGCTGCCCCAGCCTGGCTCAGCTCCCACGGACAGTGCTGGGATTCCCCGTAGGAAAAACCAGCTCACCCGGCAGCCCAGCATGCTCAGGAGCTTCCTTCTGCCCACGGTTTTGTTCCTCTTCAAACTTTGTGGGTTTGAAAACTTCGTGAGTTTCATGGAAAAAAGCCCCTTTTTGCCCCCTGAAGCTTATAAGAAATTAATATATTGCCTATAATTTAGTATATACTGCCCATAGTGCTGACAGTATAGGAAGAACGATCCAGAAACGCAAACCCCAGCAAATCCCTCTTCTCCAACCATTTGCAGCAACAGGATTAAAGCCCAACGAAACGGTGTTGTTCCTCGCTGCTGCCGTTGGGCACACGCAGCCACCTCGCTCACACCAAGCACCGCGTCCCCCCTTACTGTGGTGTCTCGGAAGGGACTTGCAAAACTTTAAGTCCAAACTATGGTTTTTCTAAAAACCCGAGTTATCTTCAGCTGTTGCGCCATCAGCTTGATCGTGAGGGTTTATTTACATAAATTAGCAATCAGGCTTTTCAATTTTGTACCACACTCAAATATGATGTTCTCTGCTATCCTGAGAATATGTTTAATTAGACAGGAATATTTCAGAATAATTAGTACATAAGCAAGGTAAATAATGTATCACAAAAAAAAGCTCCCTGGATTCAAAGTGAAAATTATTTTTACTGTGCACAGAGGTTTTCCTCCTTTCCTAACTCCATTTCCAAAGGAAACAGTAAATGTTTTTTCTATTATACTCCCATGCGGGCTAAAATAACAGCAAAGACCTTAATCAACCACAGGCTGATTTTCACTTTAAAAGTATAAAATTATTTGAATTATTAACTCTTTTTTTTTTAATTGAAATTTAACTGTGAAAAATAAATAAAATGCAAGATTATGTAGCTAAGAGATCCTTGGGCAGCCCAATGTCTGCCTCATCCTGGCAAATGAACATACCTTCACCACGGCATCGATGACTTCAGGTCTGGCTATTTTTGTTTCTCCAAAAGACTTCACATTGAAGGAGCAGATTTTTAGGCTCAGAGATGAGTTGAAATTGAAGAGTGAAAGCAAGATGAAGAGCAACATCTTCAGGAACTTGGACAAAATGAGTTGCTGAGAGTGTGGCTATAAATATATATATGTGTGTGTGAGCGTGTTTGTGCATCCGTCCCTCTGCGGCCAGTTGGGAGGTCACACTGAGCAGTCAGCTGTGTCGATCACGAACTTGAACAGGAATTGCCATTTCCTTCTTTCCCTCACTGCCATCTCCCTGCATGAAGCAGAGTAGACTTTGAACTTCTGCCTTGGGGGGGGAAATTGGCTGTTCTGAGCCGCAATCTCCATCCTGGAGGAAGAACTGCTCTGCCAGACCCCAGCATCCCTCCCCATGGGGAGGCACCTGCTTTGAGAGGGATGCAATGCCGGGGCACTGGCTGGGACCACCCTGGGCCGTGCTGAGCCAGGACTTGGCTTCCTGGGCCACCCCAGCCCAAAAGCCCAGGTCTTCACCCCAGGTCAAGAGCCTGCAGGACCAGGAGGTGGATGGGGCAGACGGTGAAAGGGATTGGGAAACAGCAGTGGGGAGAAAGGTGTTTCTGGAGGGCACTGGTGGTGGGCATGAGAAACTGCAGTGGAAGGCAATGGTGGTGGGACAGCGTGGACAGGGAGGTTTTGGCCATGTCCATGCTTTGTTCTTCTGTTGCTTTGGTCAGAAAGTGGTGCCATGAGAAAGTGATAAACCATCCAGTGCTTCAGGCCGTGTGCTTTTACCCGCTCCTCCCTTCGCCCGCAGCTCCGCCATGCCCTGCTGTGGGACGGCTGCTGCGGGACAGCCACGTCCATTTGCCCACAGTTAGCGGGGTCCTCTAGCTCAGCCACCGTGGTGCAGCCTCGGGGAAGGTACAGGATGGCCCCAGCGCTGCTGCCCAAACTGCCAGCCCAGTGTCCCCAGCACAGGAGTCTGGCGCTGGTGACTCAAGGTGGGTGCACATGGGTCTGGCTCCTGCTGTGTGGTGGAAGGGGACACGCGAGTTTGGCCAAGACGACCCTCAAGCAAAGACGCTGCAGCTGGAGTGGCTTTTGCAGGAAAATCATCCCCCTGCCCTCCCTTTCTCCTCTGCCATGTGCCAGCCCTAGGCTGGAGAAGCATTTGTTGGTCCCCGATCGTGTATAATGGTGGGAGGTATAACAAGAAGTCAGGCTAAATGGCGTTTTCAAGTGTCTTGGATTTTCCCCCCTGAGCTTACAGGCTGCTTTCACATCCTCTCTCCTTTTTTCATGGCTGAAACCAGCCACGAAGGCTGCTTGCACCCTGCTGCCCTGCCTGCGTGGTGGCCCATCCAGACCCAGATGCAGCAGCATTCAGTTGCATGTAAAATGCAATTCGAAATGCAGTAAATCAATTACACAGGGTCAGAGAGAGCTGGCACAAAACGCAGCACATGGCGGGGCTCCCAGCACTGCTGACCACAGCGAGACCCCGGTCTTGCTGGGGGGCTGGCTGTGGCTCTCCAGAGTCCATGCTGTGAGAGCAGGAATGGGCACCGTAAATCCATTTTGGCTGGACGGGGGGATTTGGAACAATTGCTGCATGCCCAGGTGCTCGCTAATGAACGCAGCTGCTTGGGGAGCAGGCGTCCCACCTCCTGGTATTGGGGTTGTAGGGTGCTTTGTCTTTGCTGGGTCTCTAATGAGCCATCCTGGGGCAGGACAAGCTTGGAAGGAAACCAGTAAAGAGGGAGGGAAAGCAACAGCTTGAGGGGCTGTAAATCTCCCGCCTGACCTTGCTGAAAGCACAGTGTGAGCCAAGGGCTTGCGATGGCGGCTGCAGCCTCAGGGTCAGAGTCGTCAAAATCCGGAGCTCTCACCCAAAACCAGGCTTGCTTTGCCTACCCTGGCATCAAAAAGCAAATGTTTGTTGTGGTGCCTATGAGGGCTTTAACCTTGAACCTTGTCCTTTGTTGGTGCTGTGTTTGTCCCCAGGACTGCTCGCTTATCAGCCTCCCCTTTCCCCTCCATCCCAGGCGCTATCAGCAGGAGGGGCAGAGCCAGCCTCCGCAGGGACAGGCAGCAGCGGGGTCACCTGCAGGGAGGACACAAGGAACTTGTACTCCTCTCTGCACCCCTTTATCTCTCTGTTTACTGCACTTTCTGTGCTCCCTATTATTCTTGGCTCCTTATAAGGCCATAAAACCCACTCGAGGCAGGCTGGTGAACCCTGCCAGTTCAGGGCTACCCTGGTCTTGCACAAGAGAGGTGGAGCTGCTGGTGACACCAAGCTGGGTTGGGTTTTAGGCACTGACCTGGATGATGCTGGGTGAGGGACATCACCTGCAGCTGAGAAACACCTGCGGGATGTTCCCTAATAAAGCCCCCCCTCAGCCTCTCCCTGGGGTGAAGATGCAGGAGATGAGGCTGTGGATAATGCTGGAGCTGGCTTGGGCAGGAGCTTAGAGCAGTGAGTAGGTGCTGCCCAGGCGCTGGAGGCTCTTCTGGAGGGTCCTTCAGCCAAGCTTTGCTGACAGCCCGGGCTGTGGCTGGTGTGTCACTGTCTCTGGGGCAGCAATTCATCCTCTTTCCGCTCCCAGCAAGGTGCTGAGGGATGGATGGGGTGGGATGTGTCCCCATGCCTATCCCTGCTTAGGGTCCCCATGGAATGGTGGGGGTTCTGGCAGAGATGTGGGAGTTCCTCCTCACCCAGCCCTCGGGGGCAGCCCCTTCCTTCCAGCTGCTGCCCTGGGGGGCACCCGCAGCTTTGTTTTTGTTTTTGTTGGCAGAGATGGGCTGAGAGGATCTCCAGTGTTTCCTGCGCCTCTCTGGGAGGGCTGCAGGGAGAGACCGCAGGCGAGCCCACATCCCCTTCTGCGCTGGGAGAGGAAGCCTGTTCTGGGCTTGAAGAGCAGTGTGACCCACAGGCTGCCCTGGGGGGGAAGGGGAGAACCTGTGGGGCACAAAGTTGCCCTGGGGCTTTGCTCAGCAGCTGAAAACAACACTGAAGCTTTATT
>VXBO01007938.1:313591-336972 GCA_013400135.1 Rhinoptilus africanus
CCACTAAAATAATCAGAAATCGAAGGGGAGGAGAGCGGCGTTGCATCTGTTTGGAGGATGCCGTCATTTTGCTGGAGGATGCGCTTAGGCTGGTGATGGGGGGGGGAGGCTGTGTGCTGGCAGAGGGGACCTAGAGGTGACCCCCGGTCCCCTTACCCTATTCCTCCCCATCTGTTCCCTACCCCCACCCAACCACTCCGGAGAGGGCTGAGTCCGGGCGCACTCGTGACACCAGATGCGCCCCGCGTGCTGCGCTGCATGCGTGTGTGGCAGGATGAGGGTGGTGACGGGGCACGGAAGGAGGACGGGCACGTTATGAATTTCTAAACCAGCGGCTGGCTGGCAGCACAGCCTGCTCTGGTCCCGCTTTTTAGCCGCCTTGTCCCCCCGGGCTGGATGGCGGTGACGCTGACGGCTTGTCCCTGCGTGTTCCCAGCCTGGGGTGCAGCAGCGGGGATGGGGGCCAGCCCGGACTCTCTGGCTGAGGTTTAAGAGCTGTGTTGCACGGATACAAATGGGTCAGAGATTCACGTTTTGTGAAACGGTGCTGCAGGAATAATGATCTCATTTCTGCCAACTATAAATAAATGAAGGTGAAAGGACACATTCCCTATTCTCAGCCCTCCAGAGGCTGGATTAAGATTGAGAGCTGGCTGGCTGATGGACAGATATCATTCGAATATTAATAGACCTTGAATTATAATTTCACTGTGACTGGTATCTAAAAGATCACGAAGCAAAATATACCTCTGAGGAACTGTAATATTAGTTGTGTTGTCGGTTATTGTCAGTATTATTTTTATGGCTGTTGAGCATGCTGGGGGGAGGTGGTTTCCAAGGGAAATGGCTTACTTGCGTGTTTTGGGTTTTTCTTCTTACAGGGTTAGTGGTGTAAGTTGGGGTTTCGGGAGGGGGGGCCAATCTCAGACGCTGAGGCCTGTCAAAGCGCCAGTTTCTGTACTGGGATCTTAACATTGGCCAGTGGTTCTTCTTCAGCTCTTACAAAAAAAAAAACCCAAACCCAAAAGTATGCCTTAATGAGCTGCTCAGCTTTTGGCTATTCAGAGTTCCCAAATCTACTGCTGGTAAGCCCTGGGCTGCTCGGGGCACGGGGAGTGGGAAGCCAAATCCCGAGCGGAGGCAGCAGCCCCCGTTTTCAGCCCAGCCCGATACAACCTTTGGGCCTGAATTTTGGCACGGCTGGTGGGTGAGCGCACACGTATGACTCCTGCCTTGTGAAAACCCTCTCTGGCCTTGTAAGTTTGCTGCCGCTCTCCCCTTCCCAGCCGAGCCCCTCCACCTTGTGAAGGCTTTTGTGCCGCAGCCCCCCCAACGTGCCCCCCCAGGTACCCCTTGCCAGCTCTCACTGCATCAGAGAGGCTGGCTCCGAGCCCTGCTCTGCGAGAGATGCTGGTCCTGGGGAAGAGCCTCCTGTCTCCCTGGGTAACAATCCCATAACAATCCCAGCTGCTTTCACATTTCTGTGATTGGTTTTGTTTGTGGGCTTTTTTTTTTTGAGCTTATTGCAGTTTTTTGATCCCACATGCTGGGGTGTGCTGCTGCTGCTGCATCTTACCTAGTGGTTGGAAAAAATCGCTATATACACCTGATTTGCGCTGTTGGGTCTTCTTCTGCCTCCCCGGTGTGATCCAATGAGCCTGAAAGAGAAAAAACACCGATGAGGACTCAAACCTTGCTCATGGTATTTTGTTGTCCCTTTAATTGTCATTAACATGCTGTCCTCCGCAGCAACCTGCAGCCCCCTCCCACTTCTTGGCCCCTCTGTTGGCAGGTGAGGAGGCACCTGCTTGAATTTGGCGCAGGGGAGGAATTGGGAGAGAAGTGGAGACTCTTCTTGTCCTTGGTCCATCCATCCTGTTACCTGGGGTGGCTTGTTTGGGGGAAGTCCTCCCAGATGGGATGCAGGGACCGCGGTGGTTAGTGCCTGCGGCTCGGTTGCCAGCGTGGGAAGCGGTGCTCCTGGTTTGGCATCCTGTGTCCTGCCGGGTGCACAGCCCTATTGCCGCTGTCATCACATGGCATTTATCACACATGCCTAATTGGTGCTTCCAAGTTAATTTATGAGGTACTTGGAGATCCTACCAAGAAGGCAGTAGCAACGCTTGGGGCCATTTGCTGTGACTCTTGGTCACAGGGCGCCTCAAAGTGATGGATGAGCTGTGGTCTGAAGGCTTACCGCTCTTACCACAGGGCAAACTTTTATTTTTAGGGTCGTGATGTCTCTCTAGCTGGTAGTGAAGGACCGCGCCGGTGTCTGGGGTGATGTTGCCCACTCCCTTTCCCGGTATGGATGGGTGCAGTGGGGAGGGGGATCATCCCCCACGCAGAGCACCATGGCAGGGGGCCGGCACTGTGGGGGCTCCTGGGTGGCTCTGGGCAGCCGGTGCCCCCGCAGCGCTGCTGGGCACAGTGGTGGCTTTGCCGGGCTGGGGGTGCTGGGGACCGGGGTGATGGTGGCTGCCTCTGACTGCGGAGCTGGGCCTGACGGCGTTTTCCTTCCCGCTGCCTCCATCAGGAGTAGCCACAGAAAGCAGCGGTGATGCTCTGCCTGGGCAGAAGGAGGTTTGCCCACGCCGTGGGGCTCCCTGAGCATCCTCTCCCCCGGGCCCCCATGGCCGGCAGGGGCCCCCAGCGGGGTTTGCTGGGTGCTCGTGGCCGGCATTGGGCGCCAGAGCTCACGTGGTGAGCGGCGGCTGCCGTGGCCCTGCCGAAACACTCCGGCAGGACGGGGATGGGAGCCCCCCAGGCTGCCCCCAGCCCCACAGCCACACCAGGGGGATCTCTTGGGGATTTTCTGGCTTGAAGCAGCCCCCAGTGCTCGTGCAGGGGGGCTCTGGTGCTCTCGCTGCGCCTCCGGCTTGAATTTCCGTGGCCAAAACCTGCCGGCGAGTTCAGGCCAGCGTTTCCTGCCTCTCCAGTAATTTCCTGTGGCTGCGCTACGCTTCAACCTGGCTCGCACAGGGAAGGCTTGGCGGCGGAGGCAGGGGGGAGGGCACTGATAGCATTTGGAAAATTACATTTAAGACGAAGAGGAAGGGGATGGGAAGGAGCTTAGCTGGCTTTGTTCTAATAGCTGTAATCACCCCAAGCGCAACCATGAGCCCTGTTGTGCTGGGTGCCGCGGGCCCGGAGGGGGCTGCTGGCCTCGGCTCTCCCTGCCGTGCCGCGCCGGCTGTCGCTCCGTCTCCCATGGCAGCTTGCACTTTGTTCCTGCTTGGAACAAGTGCGCTCGCTTGGCTTTATTGCATAAAAGGCCATATTTACACGAACAGGGGAAAGGTTGGTCAGAAGGTGAAGATGAGGAGTCTTGAAGGGAAGCCAGTGGCTTAAATACCCCAAACTCGCCGTCTCTCCCGGCTACCGAGCCTGGAAGGAAGAGAAAAAAAGCAGGCGTGTGATTTTGACTTTTTTTTTTTTTTTTTCTTCCCTCTTCCGACAGTGTTTTCAGACACTGCCACTACCCCCGGCGAGCAGGACCAGTGCCGAGAGGAGGAGGGGATCTCTGCAAAGTAAGCTGAGCTTTTTAAAGGCTTTCTCCTTCTTGTTTTTCTTCCCAAGAGTGGCGGAGGTGGTGACCCCACACCAGGGAGCGCGGGGGCTCCCACTGCCCCGCGCTTTCCCCCAGCTGCAACCTTCTCTTGTTACGGGTCACTGATGGGGACAATGGCAATTTTCCGTGCTTAATTTCCCTGTTTTAGTGACATGGTAAAAAGCAGCAAGTGCTTTGAGGGCTCCCGTGCAGCCCTGCTCTCGCCTGCAAGGTTTATCTATTGCACACAGCATTTATCTATGAACAAGCTGCGCAGAGATCAAAGATCTTGCTACAAAATGTTAATTAAACGAATAACTGCGTGTTGTTGAGGCTTGAAGAAGGAAATGAGGTTTAGCTTTGTTAAGGAGGTGCCTGGTGGAAATATTTACGGTTATTCCTCAAAGTTCAGTTATTCCTGTTGTCCCTGGGGCAAGAGGGCAAACCTGGCTTTTGCTTCAGAGGTTCCATAAGGCGTTTTTTGCGGTTGTGTGTAATGTGGGAGTTTGATGTGATCCAGCGTGATGGCGTCGCAGTGGGGAGAGGACGTGACTGGGGTGATTCGGTTCCTGCTTCACGGCATAACCTACGACATACATACCGCACGCCGCCGGGAGTCTGGCAGGAAGCAGAAATAAATCCGCCTGTCCTGGCACGGAGAAATGTGGTGGTGAGGATGTGGGGGGGGATGGCTGGTGGGAGAGCAGGCATTGAGGATGTTTCGTTTTATAAATGTGTGATGAGAGAGCTAGTGCCGAGGAAACGGTGAGGTGTAAGTTGGTTAGCAGGGGGAATTAGAGGAGATGTGTGTGCGGCAGGGTTTAATCTCTTAATGAGAAAAATATATCCCAGCTGTCTGTGGTGGGGCGCAAGTTCAGGGACGAGCGTGGCGTTGCGCGAGAGCTTGCCCTTGCGCCCTGTGTCCTCCATCTGCCGCCCCTGAGATTTGTCCGAAGGATGCTCGGGAGCCGGGATGGGGATCCGTGCGAAACAGCAAGTGCAAAACGTCCGCCTGTCTGTGGGGCTGGAGCGAGGACGTGGGGGTGGGGATGAATTTGTCTCGGATAAGGGCTGCTCGCCAAAGAGCACCCTGCCAGGTTGTTTCCTTCGGTTCCCTAGCCCATTAATAGGCTCTGCTCCCTTGATTAGTTGGTGCCTGTGCGGAGCGGTAATGAGAGCCGGGCTCAAGCCATCAATTCTAGGTCAGTGGTTGTAGCTGCGCTGGGGATTTGGGATTGGGCAGGGGGAGGGGAGCCGGAGCTGGATGCCTGCCTCCGAAAAGCAACGTGGAGCCTGTGTTAAGGCAGCCCTGCCTGCACCCGTCGTGGCAGGGGGGGGTAAAGGCTGCCTGCACCCAAGGGTCTGATTCCCACCCCCCGTCTGCAAAGTGCCCCAAGGGCCACCTCGTGCCCCGTGGCCCTGGATGCGGTCTGTGCTCATTGCCCATTTGAGATGTGCTCTCCTGAGAGGTTAACATTGCAATAATTAGATCCGTTAAGGAACCAGAACAAATAATTGCGTTTTAAAACTGAAAAAGACTTTGCCGTGCTCCCGCCCAGTATCCTTCACCTCTCGCAGAGCTGCTCTCCTCCCTTCCTGGCAGCAGCAATCTCATTTAGCATTGACTTGTCATTGTTCCTGGTGTTTAACCTCTGATCCTTCCCTAAATGTGGGCAGGTGAGGCCGGGCGGCGAAGAGCAGCATGGACCCAGATGTGCTGAACATGTTTGTCATTGCTGGTGGCACCCTGGCCATCCCCATCCTGGCCTTCGTGGCCTCCTTCCTCCTCTGGCCCTCAGCGCTCATCCGCATCTACTACTGGTGAGTCCATTAGCCCGGCTGCTCTCCTTTTGGTGCAGGGGTGGAATTTCTGCCGGTCCCCATGGGGTCCCTGTGCCCTGGCACATACACAGGCGCACAAAGAGCCACGGGCAGCAAGGTGGCATGGGCAGAGGGGGGTGTTTTTCTCTCACTAGTAGTTACAGACAAGGCTTTTCTCATTCTCCCCCTCTCCTCTGGGCTGGAGCATCAGAGAAGATGGAGCGATGCTTTTCCTTACCCCCTTGCATCTCATCCTTTCCCATGCCGGCAGGCACTATATCCTTCAGTCCTCGTCTGTCCCTGGAAATCAGGGATAAGCATGCTGGTGGCTTTCCTCTCTGTATCTGTGGCAGGGGAAACCTGGAATAAGGCTCCCTTCAGGAGCCGGGGCAGTGTCTCCTCACCCGGCAGCAGCAGGCAGCAGCAGGCAGCGCGGCAGGCAGCCCTCACGTGCTGCTGGCAGATGGTGGCTCCTGCAGTTTTGCTCACGGGTTGTTTCCAAATCAAAGACATCAGCCCACCCCGGCGCTCAGATGCAGCAGCGTGATGAAGCCCGTTTCTAACGGCACGTTCATTAGCAAGCTTTTAATCACAGCATCTAGGGGCTGAGGGAGGATGGGATGAAAACCCCAGGGACTGGATGGGCACGGGGGAGAATTTCTTCCCGTTTTGCATCATTTGGGGAGCTGTGAGGCCAAACGCCACCCTGCAAAGGGGAGCGGGGGGTGTGACAGCCTCCTGCCCCGGGGACTGGATGGGCTGCCGCTGCCTGGGGGCAGGTCCGGATGGTAACGAGTTTGTCACTCAAAGGGGGTTTTTTCCCTTGGACATACGAGCCAAGGAGGACCCTGATGGGCTCGGGTTCAGAGGAGGATCACTGGAGAAACGCTGCCGCGCCAGAGCAGAGTGAGTGCGGTCGGGGTGAACCCTTCAGAGGGCCACAGTCAGGGGTGGCAGGACAGGGCAAAGGAGGCGCAACGGGCTGATGCCGGGAGCTTTAAGGAGCCAGATGTCCTGGTTTGAGGGCAAACAGAACCAATTTTCAGTAATTTTACTTTGCAGCTAAGCATCTTCTAACTAACTTTCTGAAATTAGCAGAATATTGCGCAGAAACTGCTCTCAGAGCGATGAGATCTGATTAGTTGTAATTTGTGCCAAGGAATGGTATGCAGAGAGGCTCTTGCTTCTACTTATTGCTATAGCAACCAAGCTCAGCTGACTTCGTTATTTGCCCCGTCGGAGGGTTGGAAGCAGAAAAGCGTAGAGGGCTCTCACCGGTGGGGAGGAGTGGACAGGGCAGGGGACCCAAAACCAACCAAGAGGCTTTTCCATCCTATCTGCATCGTGCTCGGTATAAAAGCTGAGGGAACAATGTGGGTCTGTTCAGTGGAAGACCGGGTTGAGAAGGAGGTAGAGAAGACCCTGCTGCCTTGTCCCTTGGGGTTGCTAATGAGGAGCTGAGTGAAAGCGCGCCGTGGGCAGGTTGGTCTGTGTTTGGCCGAGGAAAGGGAGCATGCGAGCAGAGATCAGCAGGGCTGTTTTCTTGAGAAGGGTAAGTGCCCCCATCTGTCTCTTTTCCAGCATTTCTGGCACCTTGCAGGAGTAACTGCGACGCTCTGTGCTTCACGGGCACCTCTTTTCTTAGGGACAGTGGGCAAGAAGAGCGGATTTACCCTTTACTTTTCCTTTCCTAGTTGTGTCTTTCTGAGTTAGCTTTCTTTGGGGAAACTTCATTGTGTTTCCCCATTGGCAGAGGGGGCAGAGGGCATGCCATGCTGCCCCCCCTCCTCTTTTATCCCCATGTAGCCCCAGCTTTGCAGCGTGGCTCCCGGCAGGTCCCCGGGGATGCTTATCCCTTCTCCCACCACTCGCTGCACCGCTCCTCCTCCTCACTGCCGGTCTGCGTGTCCTCAGCCGGCACGGCCAAGGGTCAGGCAGGGCCCCCATCGCTGGTGGCCTGGCTCCCTCCCCTACGGCTAATGCGCATCCCTGCCGGGCGTGACGTCCAGGGCTGCCCGCCTGACCCTGGCCCCAGCGCCCGCGGGCTCTGCCGACGGGGGGTTAATCAGTTTAGCCCCTGCCGCTAAGCGTGTTAACACCTTGCGAGGGATCAGTTCAGCTTTGCACAGATTATTTTGCCTTCTGCTGAATTGATCCATCAGGATCAGTTGCTAAAAATGTTATCATCTTGCCCATCAGTAGTTTACGCCGGTGCCTCTGAGGCGAGGACTCTTAAGACACTTATTCAGGGAGAAATTCACCTCTCCTTGTAGGACCAGCACAGAGCCGAGATGCTGCTTAAGTCCCACTAACTCCCTCCAAAAAGGGATTATGCTAAAAGAGGATTGTACTATGCATAAGCTTTGAGTGGGCAGAGAGCTAGGGCAGCCCAGCAGTGTTGGTGACCTTGCTCTTATGTATCAAATAAATTCTGGTATGGTGTATAAAAATATTTGCAGGTATCCTGGCCATGAGGAGGAGCCCGGTAGTTGTCCTGACAAGGGTTATGTCTGAACGTAGGGGAAATGCAATGAAAGCGTGCCTGCTCCTCCATCTTGGACCGCACGTATACATCATGTGTCCAAAGTGTCACCGATAATCTCCATCCAGGTCCCCTCTGGCCAGCAGTTTCACTGCATCCTCTTTGAGCACCCTGCGAGCTCGCGCTGGCAGGAGCTGTCTGCCTCTGCTTTCAGAGGAATAACCCCACTTTCCCTGGGGTTAGCCTGGGATCTTCTAGGGTGTTTGACCTTGTTTAAGGATGGTCCCCTCCAGTCCTTTGCATGTGTATAAATACATTCTTAAAGATCATCTAGTTGGCATATGGGAACGGGGTTTCTGCGGTGCTCCTGGTGACGGGGTTGTTTTTCGGCTGGGCTCTGATGTGCTTGTCCGTGGGGTGATGTTGTCCCATGTCTGCAGGGCTGTGCCCAAATAAACCCGTGACAGATCCACCTTACCCATCCAGACCAAGTGCCTGCCTGGCCAGCATGCTGCCTCGCTATGTCTGCTGCCTTCCTCTCTGAAGCCTCTCTCCTCATATCAACCTTTGGGCGTTTTCACTTTTAGCATTGTTGTTTCGGTCCTTTTCCGTGAGGGACTTGTGCAAATTAGTTATTTTGGGTATTTTTTGAAGTTTTTAACAAACAGAGTGTCTCCATAAGCCATCTGCAGGGCAGCCATGAACAGCCAGTGGCTGGCAATACACATGTAAGGGATCACATGTAAGCGCAGGGTCTGGCCCAGGGACCAGATGCTCAGAATTAGTCCCAGTTAGGGCCATGATGGTACCGGTGCGAGCCCAGCCTAACTGGCCTTAGCAAACTCGCAAATCTGCGTCTGAGTTTGGACCTGCCACCTGGCTTATATTGCCACTGGGCCTTGGCCTTGCCTCACTCACTGGTGTTGTTTTCTCCTTGTTTCCAGGTACTGGCGCCGAGCCTTGGGTATGCAGGTTAGATACGCAAACTACGATGACTATCAGTTTTGTTATTCCTATAGAGGGAGACCTGGATACCGACCGTCCATCCTGATGTTACATGGGTTCTCAGCCCACAAAGACATGTGGCTGTCCATAGTCAAGGTGGGACTCCATTTCTATCATGTCACTCCTTAGCAAGAGTCAATGGTCCTGGGCTTGGGGGTGGTGCAGGGACCCAGTGGTTGCACGCATGGGCTGTGATGATTGCTGTAATGTGCTAGAAACACCCTCCTCAGCTCTGTGCTGGTGGCTTGTTGGATCCCTTTCATCCCGATGACATGCAGAGATGCAGGAGAGAGCGGTATGTACCTGCGTCCTCCATGGGATGCGAGTCTTGTGTGTGGTTTCTCATCGTGTCAGCCTTGGTACCTGAGCTGACGCTATAGTGCACGAGGAACCAGGGCCTCCTGGAGGAGAGCAAACCCCCCTACTCCCACCTGAGGTCACCAGTTTCCATCCCTGGGCTTTGCAGTAGTTCCCCTGTGCCATAACCACCCCTGGTTTGTTTCTGCAGTTCCTGCCAAAGAACCTGCACTTGGTGTGTGTTGACATGCCCGGGCACGAGGGCACGACCCGCTCGGCCTTGGACGATTACTCCATTAGCGGGCAAGCTAAGAGAATACACCAGGTAATGCCCTGGCATCGCATCGCCTCCGCGGAGGGACGTGGGGATGTGAGGGATGCTCAGCGCCGCGAGCTCTGCCTCATGTGGCCCCACTCCCACCCACAGTCCTTCCTGGGCAGACAGAGCCGCTGACCTCAAGCTTTTTTTAATTTCTCTAATGACCCCGTGCTGTTGCTTCCTCTCCCCTAACAACGCTCCTTCTGCTCCCCTGCCAGTTCGTGGAGTGCATCAAGCTGAACAGAAAGCCCTTTCATCTGGTTGGCACTTCCATGGGGGGGAACGTAGCCGGCGTCTATGCCGCGCAGTATCCAGAAGACATTTGCAGCCTGACTCTCATCTGTCCTGCAGGTGGGCAATGCAGGGGAGGCGGGATGGGGAGAGGGGGAGCAGGAGCTGATGCGAAAGCCCAGAGCTGCGCTGGGAGCAAAATAGGCTTTTAGTGCAAAGCATTTTGAAATGCTTTGTATGTACAGGCTGAAAATGTCTGGCAGGGCATGGGAGGAAATCACAGCCTTGTCCTGACTGCTCTTCTCCAGGGCTTTGGAGTTTGCCATGCTGTGTTGTGGTTAGAGCTGGGACTAGGACAAATGGGGCAAGTCGTGCTCTGGAAGAAAATGTGTTTCCCCTTGGGGTAGGCGGCTGTTTTACATGGGACATCCGTAGCCTCTCAGTTCTGGAGGGGGAACCCAGGCAGAGCTGGGAAAAGCCTCCCCAGTCTGGCTGCTTGGGAGCCCCAGTGTGCTGGAGGGCTGTGGCTTTGGGAGCGTCCTCCCATGTTTGGGTGCTCCCAAGTGGGAAAAGCGCTTTGCGGCCGGGCACAGGTCAGCAGGGTGTCCCTGTGCCTGCACAGCACCCCTCCATTCCCGCTGTCCCCTTGGCCAGGGGGCTCCGGGGAGCCTGGGCATGACCTGCTGCAGGAGTCACGGGGGGTTTGGCAGGGCGCTTCTCTGCCAGGGAGGGCTTTGCTGCCTCCTGGTTGTTATAGCAGCTCCTTCCCCCTCCCACACAAAGAAAAATGGCTTCTAGATAAGAAATAAGTAACGAAGCAAAGCGAACGTTACCTAGCTACCAGGCTCTGGGGGCGGCAAGGTTCCCGCTCCTCTCTGGGAGAGATGTCGGCTGACTTTCCCAGTGCTCCTGGGTGTGAAACCTCTGCGTGGGGGCTGCACGGAGGTTTGGGGTTAAGCTGCTGGGGGATTTTTTTCCCTGCAGAGGTGCATGCGGATGGGGCTTCTGAAATTTTCTATCCACCCCTTTGTGGCAGGCTGCCCATAGGCTTTAGTGCTTGCATCCACTGCCCACATAAAAATAAGCACTGTAGTTTTTGCCGATGTATTGGTGCCTGTCTACAGGGAATACACCTTGTGTTGTGTCAGCCCACAGGGCTCGGTGGTGTCAGGAGAGGGGCTGGGATATGTCTGGGTATGTATTAAGGTTGCTGTATGTACAGATTTTTTTCTTTCTGCCTCTTTTTTTTTTTTTTTTAATGAGTTACCAAGCAGGAGGCTGGATGGAGGCGGGGATGAGGGAGGTCAGTATGGCGATGGTCAGGTCTCATCTGGGTTTTAGCTTGTGGCCCCCTTCTCGTTTGACTCAGGCCTGCCAAGCACCACCGACAGCAAGTTCATTAAGCAGCTCCGGGAGCTGCAAGAGTCCGAACGCATCGACAGGATCCCTTTAATTCCCTCCACGCCTGAGGAGATGGCGGATATGCTGAAGCTTTGCTCCTACGTCCGCTTCAAGGTGCCGCAGCAGGTGAGGAGCCCGGGCTGGCCGCGGCGGCTGGAAAAGGGGGGCTCGGAGGTGGAAAGCGGGTTTGCTTTTCCTTGAGCCTGTGTGCCAGCAGCTGAAGCGATGCCGGGAGCGGAGCCAGTGCTGCCATCACCCCTGTCACTCAGGCAGGGTGACACCCCCACCACCCAGGCGGGACACCCCAGCCCCACTCCCAGCACCTTTCCAACACTTTCCCCAGCTTCCCCTGAGGCCTTTGGCAGCGGGCTGGGATGTCAAAGGGTTTTTTAGTAAATATGTCTGGCAGGAAGCATTAAATAACTAACTAAGGCGGCTGTTGTCCGGCCTGGAAGGGGGATTGTTTGCCGCTTTTTAAGTAAAAGCGATGGAAATGTTAATCACCTCATTGTCAGGCGAGAGGAACTTGGCGAGAGGATGGCCATTAAGCCAGTTTTCCTTAGGAAGTCTGGGATGAGTAGATTGGAGAGTAAGAAAGAAATGTAAGGTAATGCCAAGACCTGGGTGGGTTTTTTCAGCAAAAGAATAAAAGGAGGAAGAAAAGCACAGTCATGGCAGAGGCAGCCTGCTGGCTGTGAAGAGCTGGCCTGGGGCAGAAAATGGGGCTGGCATTATAAAAGACAAAAATACTCATTGCTGAAATGCACGTTACTTAAGCGCAGTTTTTCCAGCCAGACGTGCTCAGGAAGGAGCTCGCGTGGGGCCGGGCTGCGCAGGGCAATTCGGGAGGGTGCGATTGTCCCCCCCAGCAGCTCTCCTCTGCTCTCCCCGCAGATCCTCCAGGGCCTCGTTGACGTTCGCATCCCACACAACGATTTTTATCGGAAACGTGAGTCTTGCCAGGCTTTCCAGCCAGACCCCTGGGGCGTGGGGATAGCTTGTCCCCGGTCCTGTGTCCCCTGCTGCCATCTGTCCCCTGCACCCCCTGCTGCCTGGCTGTGGGTGGGAGGGGGCAATGTCATTAACAGATTTTGGGGATGCACCTTGGTCACTAGTAGCCACACACCGCCACCCCCATGGGCGATGGGGTTGCTGTTTTGCCCTCATCCTGCCAGTGGGGTTAATTAGTGCTAGTATATACAAGGAGGTGGGCTTGGAGGAGGATGTCTCTGCAGAGGGGCTTGGTGGCAGTGCAGGACTCAGCCTTGGCAAGGACAGCCCCTCGGGGCTCTCCCCATCGCCCCTGCCTGGGTTTCCCACTGGGGGGGTGCTGGCAAGGCTGGCCCGCAGGGACCCCTGCGAGAAGGGAAGGTGAAGCATCCCCCTTGTAGGACTGACTCGCCTCTTCCCCCCACTAGTGTTTTTAGAAATCGTGGATGAAAAGTCCAGGCACTCTCTCCATGAGAACATGAGCAAGATCAAAGTGCCGACGCAGGTCATCTGGGGAAAGCAGGACCAGGTAAGTGGTCCCCTCCGCCTCCCCCGTGGGACTGTGTCTCCATCTCTGCCCATGGCCACCCGCGGGGGCACGGCACAGGCTGTGCCGCTGAGCTGTGCCCTGCTCTAGCAGGGAGCTGGCACACGCGTGTCCCTGTCCCCGCTGGGGACTTGGTGGGGTGATGGGCATAAAGCTGCCAGGCAGCGTGGGCCGGAGGGAGGAGAGGGCAGAGCCGGGGCTGGGGAGGGCGAGGGGGCAGGTGCCAGCCATGGCAGGCGTGGGCTGTAAGAGGAATAAAGTGCCAGCAAAGAGTTGTCCTGGCAACTGGGGAGAGAAGTGGTGTCTGTGGGCAGGCGGCGAGGCAAAGGCTTGGGACTTGTGTCTCGTTCCGTGTTTGTGTGTAGGGCTGGTTACAGAGGGAGGGGTGGGAGGGGGGAGGAGGCAAGCTGCAGCCGTGCAAAGGGCTGTGCAAATGCAAAACCGCTTCGCACTGAGCTTGGCAGCCAAAAAACATCCACGAGAGTTCCCTGCCGCATGCTGAGACCGGCACCGTGCAGCCTCCCTGTCCCGTCCCCAGGCGCAGGTACTGCAGGATGGGGCTGGCATCACAAGGGCTCTGTGGCATCCCTGCTCAGCGTTCGCTTGGAGTTCAAAAGGCGGCTCCAGCGGGGTTTCTATGGCAGCCAGCCAAACCTAGCTCGGCCTGTGGGAGTGACTATTTTTCCCCCTCTGGTCCAGGTCCTGGATGTTTCCGGCGCCAGTGTTTTAGCGAGCGCTATCCCGGACTGCCATGTGTACATCCTGGAGAACTGCGGGCACTCGGTGGTGGTGGAGCGGCCCCGCAAGACAGCCAACCTCATCCTGGAGTTCCTGGCGCTGCTGCACAGCATGGACAACAACAAGAAGCAGGCATGAGCGTGGCAGGGAACCGGGCGCCCACGCCGAGTCTTTTAAATTGTAAAGTACTGCAGCTTTGATAAGTTCTCAGGGATCTTGTACGAATCGGGGTGAATGTGCCAAAGTCCCTGAGGAAGGCAGAATCACTGATACCTAAAACCTATAGCACCGCCGGCACAGCGACCTAGGGGTCATTGAGCAACCTCCGTAGATACAGGAACGGAAGCAAAATCTCTCCCTTTTCTACTTAAAGTAGGAACGAGCTGAAATCACCAAGCACTAGCCATGCCGTGTGCGGAAGCTCCTTATGCAGCCACCCATCTTACCCGAGTTACCGGCACGTAGTTGTTAATGACATTTACCTAAACTATATAAGAAGCTTAGGAAGGAGGAAGTGTCCTGGACTGAGACTTACAATCTTTCTACTACTTAGAGTCCGTCGCGTTGCATGCTGCCGTGCTGTAAGAGATCCCCAGTGCTCCAGGTGTCTGCTCGAGTGCTTTTTGTGTAGCTCCTTAACTCGTGATTTATGCAGAAAACAACTGGAAACTTCATGCGTGGAAGTCCGATGACTGTATGTGCAAAAAATGTTTACACTTTGAGTGGGTTTTTTTTTTTAAATCCCCCAACAGCTCCTGTGTATATGTAATGCCTTAACGTTGCCCAGGGTACGGCACCCGCGCGCAGCCTGCCTTGCCCGGGGGGTGGCTCCCCCGGAGGGTGAACGCTGCGGGTGACAAGCGGTGCAGACAGCAGTTGTGTGACCCGGAGGGACAGAAAACCCCCGTGACGGGGTGATTCGCTCCCCGAGCCCGAGTCAGCAATAAGCCTGTGGGCAGGGTGCGAGTCAGCCAGCTCGGGCTAACTCCTGCCTCAGCGCCTCTATCGCATCGCGCTGCTCCACGCGTTGATGTAAATAACGACTTTCTTAATGAATTCCGTGAATTCTGCAAATGCCGGCGTCACCCAAAGCAGGCGCGAGGGCGGGGAGCGGGCTGTGTGTGTGAGTAGGGCAGGGGATGTGGGCTCCTGGGCTCGCTGCTCGGTGAGGAGGGGGCACAGCTCCCCTGCCAGGCGCTGGCGTGGAAAAGTACAGTGTGCTTGTACGTCCTCTCGATGATTATAACTCCCGACTGAGTGAAATTATAGGTAGAAACGGGCAATGCAGATAAGCTATGCTTTGCAGCCTGCCAGGTGATGCGCGGGGATGGATCCTGCACCTCCCCAGCTGTGTGTCCCAGCCGGAGGGGGCTGGTCCTGGTGTCGGCAGGACCCACGGCTGCTGGGAGGGCAAGGCAGTGTGTGGTTCTCTGGAAGGCAAAGCAGCAGGTGGCCATCACCCCTCGGTCACCCCCAGCCCTCCCCGGGGGCTGACACCGGGTGCTGGTGGAGCCCCCCCACTCCCCAGACTGGGTACGCAGGCTGGCGGTGCTGACAGCCACCTTCCCGCCGTATTCCCCAGGGACCCCCATCTGTACATATAGATCTGAAACTCCCCATCGGCTTCTCTGCTCTTCTTCAGAGAAGAAACATCGTTCTTTTAGAAAATTAGAAATTTGCTGTTAATTGCTTGGTTATTGTTTCTACTACAGGAGTTAATTAAAAAAAAAAAAAATTGCTGATAGTTTTATGTGGTACAAGCCAGGAAAAGTTGTTGGGTGTCTGTATGGTTTCTCATATGCCACAGATTGCTGTACACAAAGGATTTATATGGCTATTAAAATTTAGTGATTTAAGGAGTCCACCGTGCAATGATTATTTTTTCCTTTGAGGAAGAAGGGGCTGTGGTGCGGGATGATGCACGGCACAGGGGACTTGCTCGGCTGTTTCCTTCCTCCCCACTTTTCTGGGAGATGCAGGTTTTGCCTCGAGAAATATTTGATAACGTCAAGAGAGATGGTGCAGACGGGGAAGGCTGGAGTCTCACATCTTCAAAGACAATACGAATTTTGCTTTTTTTCTTTCTATTAAGAGGAGGTGGCCCTGAACACTCAGGAAACAAAATAAAACCTCAGGGGGCAGGGGAGTTAGTTTTTAAGCGCCAAGATTCCTCTTAAAACTCCTGAAAGTGTGTTAAATACCAATTTCAGCTGCAATTACAAGTCTTACTGAATTCATTCAGTGTACTGGGAATAGTGTTACATCAATATCCAGGCAAAAGTACTTGCGTTTCTCCTCTCCCCAGGAGGCTATCAAGAGCCGGCAGCTGCTTTGTTTGGCAGAGGAGCTGCCGGGAGAGATGGGGAGCACCCTCCTGGCACCTCCTCCCCCTGCCCGGGCCCTGCCATGGCACCCTGGCCCCCCAGCTACAGCAATGCACTGGTCGAGGTGATGGTGGCTGCAGGAAACCTATTAATTACTGCAGACGGGCTGGGGGGTGGGCTCAGAGCGTCTGCATCGTGTGTCGTATCCTCTCAGGGTTCAGTAATAAAGACCCCCCCGGGTGTGTTTGGGAAGGGGGTCTGGGTGCTGACCCACAGCTGGCTCTGGCCGCAGCCAGGTGCCCAAGCTGGCCCCACAGCAGCAGCTGAGCCCACTGAGGAGCGGCAGGGAGGGAGGCTGCCCGCACCTGGGAGCACCCCCAGTAACGCCAATCGCTGTTCCCACCGACCCTCATTTCCTGCTGGCAGCCAGAAAAGCCCCGTCTCACACAAGGGCTGCTCCCACCTTTTCAGCCAGTACCCCCTCGGCTCCGCTCCTCCTTGCGAGCCCCAGCCATCCCCCCCAGGTAAGGCTGCGTCCCCGGGCTGTGCGTGGGGCTCGGGAAGGGACAGAGGCTCCCGCTGCTCCCGGCGGGTTTGTCTGTCCCATGGGCAGAGCTGGGGGAACCGCAAGGAAACCATTGGATCCCAGTCGCATCAAGCCCGGGCACTGGGAACACTCGTGTAGCTGAGCATCCTGGCATGGCGGGAGGCAGGAGGTTGCCTTTTGGTTCGCTGTGTGGCGTTTCAGTGTTGCTTTCCTTGTAATTATGTGCGTACAGCGGGTCTGTGCTGGGGCTGGGCTGGGCGGCAAGGCCCACGGAGGTTAGTGTGAAAGCCAAGTGAGGAGTCGGCCCCCGGTTGTTACGGGTCTTGCCAAGGCTGGTTCGCTGTGTCCTGAAAAGGGGCTGCAAAGCACAACAGGGCTGGCTCGCTAATAAACCTAACGATGCCCCCGAGCAACCTGTTTTGCTGCTGAGCCCCCCGGGTCCATGGTGGTGCCTGTCGCCCCGCTCCCGATGTGTCGGTGGGAGCGGGAGGGACAGAGCTGGTGGCATCTGCTCCCGGGCACTCGGTGTGTGCCCAGCTGCTGCTGCAGGGGAAAACGTGATGCCCTTGAAACATGGGCACCCAAAAAAACCCTGGGCTGGGTCCTGCTCCACACAGCTGTGCCCAGATGTTGGTCTGCAGTGGGGAAGCATCCTTCTCCCTTTTTTCCAGCGAAGGAGAATATGAGCATCTGCTGCCTTGTGGAGCGTTCCATCAGCGCAGCCCTGCGCAGAGCATGCTCTGACAGGCAGGGGGATGCTCAGGGTGTCTGGCACCGTGGTTTGGGTGCTGCCATGGGTGTCCCTCACCCCAGGAGACCGTCACCCAGCTGAACTTTCCCCTGATTCACTGTGTTTCACAATCCTCTTGGACACAAACCGTGTTTCTCCCACAGAAGCCTGGATGGGAACATCCCAGGGCATGACCTCTCTCACCCGCTGCGGGTGTCCCCGCGCGCCGGGGCACAGCAGAGCCATGCGTTCCCCGTTATGCCTGCGGCTGCCCCGTGACATGGTGAGGGTCCTCCTGCTCGGACCCTCCGGCTGAGGTTTATGGAAAAAGCATGCAAAATATATAGGATTTGGGGCAGGGGGGGAAGTTGGTTTCGGTTGGTTTTCCTTCTGGAAGGCCCTTTTCTGAACACCAGCCTCTTGGGGGCGGTTTGGGATTACACTTGCCGGGTCACTGGTGCTGGGTGGCTTCTCCCTGCCATTCCCTGCCCGACAGCGCTGCCTGCCTGCTGCCTCCCGCCCGCCGCTGGAGGCGTGGAGACCGAGCCTTGATTTTCCTTTCCTACAGAAAATCTTTGTCTTCAGCCACCTCAACAGGGTCACTGCCTTTTTTTTAATTATTATTATTTTTTTTAAAATGCCCAGCAAATGGCTGTGAACGGGGTTCTCTGACCAGGGCTCTGGCTGCTGCCGGGTGCCCAGCAGAGATACTGGCATCACGCTGCTTTCTGAACCTCACACTTTTCCAGTAAACTCCATTTAACTCTGTGGGGCAGGGCCCGCACACAGCCCCACTGTGCTGCTCTATTGATTTTATTTGTTTTCTTGTATTCTGGGAAAAGCTGGACAGGAGCACGGGGTGAGCTGGCAGGTTTTGGGCAAGAGCAGGGCGATTTGTGCTTCCCCCTGGGTTTGCCGGGCAATGTGGGTGACCTGCTCTCCTCAGGGGGGTAACACGATGTCCCCACAAGGCACAGCTAATAGAGCTGCAGGGGAGGCTTCATGCAGGTTTGCCTTGGCCCCTGCCTTTGCCACTCAAGCGCTGGGGAAGCCCAGGAGAGCTCAGGCGCCAGGTCAGAGGCTGTGCCTGTGCCCTCTGTCCTGTTCCACAGCCATTTCATGGGACAGTAGTAACGTAGGGCTGGGAGAAACCCTGAGACATCATCCAGGCCATCCCTAGATCAACTCCTGCATCAGCCCCGAATGACTACAGTGGTCTTGGACATCCCACCACAGCTCCCCGGGTGCTGCTGGGCTTACAGGGCATCCTGAGGAGTAGCCTGAATCTCTGCTGAAATTTAAGCTTATTACTTCTCCTATCCCCATCGGAACCTGCGAGCATGTTCATAACCCCCTGCGGCACCTTCTTGCGTGTTCACAGACTTGCTGTGTCCAGAACAAACTCCTGCTGGCTCTGCCAGCTGCTCCTGCTGTACCTGGAGGGGTGACACGGGCAGCTGGGCACAAACTCTGGGCTCAGACTTTGCTGGATTCAAACAGCAGGTGTCTTGCTTCATGAGTGTGTTAAGAGCAAACATCACAGTCAGCTTGGTTTTAAAATAAATAAATAGTAAGAATAAACAACAGCTCCCCCCACCCCCCCCGAATGACGTTTCTCAGCCTGTGAGTCACCCTTTCCTGCAATCTTGCTCTCTAGCCCGCTGTTGTACACTGATTATTCATACCTGAGAGCAGAAACCTGCATTCGTCTTTCTGGAATTACATCCCCATTTCTTTTAAATCCCTTGTTGTGTCTATTTGCCCAGATCACCTGTATCCTGCCCCAGCTCTCCAGCACACACCCCTGGGGCAGTGTCAGCTGTGTAGTCGTAAAGCAGCCCGTCCTCCAGCTCAATTAACGAGCTACTGATGGAGCTGTAGAAAACAGTGTGTCTCCTTCCACTTCCACAGGGAACAACCAGTAACGAGTGAGAATAATTTTGCTGCATGTTTTGCAGCCACCTTGCAGGTCGAGTTAACCTTGAGTTTCCGTGTTTTTCCAGTGGGAATGACACAGTCTTGCTTGGCAAAAACCTTACTAAATAGATACAGTCCCTACTGCTCTCTCTTTGCCTTGGGGGCCTGTTACCCTATTGCAAAAGAAAATTGATTTGGAGCAGTGTGACTAATTCTTGTTATCTCCCACCTTGCCGGTTTCTAGGTGCTTTGCGTCCCTGTTCCCAAGCTGTTCTGGGACAGCACGGGGACCACCTCCACATCCGATGCCTGGAACAACCACCTGCCTTAGAGGAAATAACCTTTGGTGGTGTCCAGGAGGTTGGGAAATATTTGGAGTCCTGGCTTTGACCCCATAGGCAGGAGAGAGGTCACTGGCCTGTTTGGAGAACCAGGTGAAGGTTGTCCCTCGGAGGACAAGTGGGGCTGTTTGGGGACACGGCTGTCAGGGATGGGGACCCCGCAGGCACAAAGGGACCCGTGGCACCCCCACTTTCAACACCCCAGGCCCCCAGCACTTGTGGCGCGGTGGCACCAGGTGGCAGCAAGTGACCAGCGTGGGGAGATGCTGCAGCACCCTGGGGGGAGCAGAGCTGCGCCCTGATGCTGCACACCCCCCCCCACTCCAACCTGCACCCAGCACAGCCCAGCACCCCGCTGGGATCCTGCCCCGTCCTTTGGGCTGACGCCCCGGCAGGGTCTGGCCTCTGCCTCCACAGGAGCTGGGTGCTCCATGTCCCCAACACACGTGTCCCCTGGCCAGGGGCAAAGCCCAGCGTTCCTGTCTCGTGTTTGGAGCTGGGTGTTCTGGGGTCAAATTCTCTCCTTCCATAAGATGTCCAGACTTTGAAGTTTAAGGGCAAGTCACCCCTGAAAGGAGTTAAATCATTAACTTGTTTTGCAAGAGCCTTGGTTTGGCCTGCAAGCAAACCCCTCCGTGCTCCTGGGGAGGTGGTCACCAGCTCACCCAGGCTGCTTCTGCGGGGACGGGAGGGTTGCAAAAGGAGAGGACGGAGGGGTGCCGGGTCAGAGCACCACTTCCAGGAGCGGTGTCACTGCGTGTACCCCATTCTCCAGGGGCGCTGGAGCAGACGGGTGATGCGTGCAGGATCAAGCTTCCTGCACCCCTGGAGAAGCGCTGTCAAGCCTCCCGTCCCACGCAGCGTGGGAAAGCCCATGCAGCACCCTCCTCTCCTCTCCCTGTCTCCCTTCTGCACCCGCTCCCCCTGCCACGCAACCAGAGCGCGGTGGCCAGGAGGGGTCCCGCAAGTCTCCCTGCGGTGCTTGACAGGGATTCGGTTAGTGGGAGACGCACCGGGCCACCGGCTACCTGGAAATATTATCTGTCTCGCTGCCTGGCTTCAGGTTTAGCTGCGTTTGGAGCCCGAGCAGGCGGCTCTGGGTGGAGGCCAGCGCGGAGCCGGCACAGAGCAAATGGGATCAACAGCCTCTTCCTGTTGTGCAACCGCCTCGCAGCCCACGTAGGGAATTTTTGGGAGATTTGTCAGGCCTTTTGTGTTTCCAGATAATATTTATTTGCTTGTTTCAGAGCTTGCTTCCACAAGCGAGGGATTTAAATAGCACAGGCTGAGAGGGGGCATGCACCTACCTGAAGCCTTCCCTGAAGCGCCGTGTCCTGCCCCGGGGGCTCCCTGTGCCCACCCCGGCAGCCTTCACCTGCGCGGCCCTGGCTTCCCTTAAACATGGTTTCCCGGTCCCCCTGGCTCTGGAGCCGGAATTCTGGCACAAACATTATTTACGGTTTCGCCCGGCGGCCCGCACGTGTTCCTGCCCTTATGCAATAGTTCAGGCTGGGGTACAAGCCCGCTCATCCATGCTCTGCCCGCATGGAGGGCCAGGGGGGTATCGACGCCCCCGCCCCAGACCTTGTGCTGGGGACAAGGGATGGCTGGGCTCATCCCATGTGTGTGCAGGGCCACGGGTGAGCTCTGCCCGCGGGGCTTCAAGCTCCCAGGCAGGCAGGGCTGAAATGTGAGCTCCTCTCTGCTCCAAAATCCTGCCGATTTGCCACTTTCCTGCTCCCCAGTTCCAGTTTGGTGCAGGAGCAAGGCACAGAGCTGTGTATGCTAACCAGTGTTTTCTAGCAGGACCCATATTTACTGGATTTCGGGCTTTTGGGCTGTGCATACTGCTGACCTTGCTGCCTTTTTTGATTTGTGGTTCCCGGAGCAGGCAGGGGTCTGCAGGGTGGCTGGCCAGCGTGCGCCTGGGCACGCGTGGGCGGCAGGAGACCAGGTTGCCCTGGGCATTGGGCTTCCCGGCGTGAAGCTGCCCATGATGTGTAGGGGGAAAAGGTGGGGAAAAGTTGCAAAAATCAGGGTGGGAGCCAGAGCATGAGGTGTGCGGCTGACATACGCCGTCCATGGATCAGGGGGCTTCAGGGCATGGGCAGTGTTTAGACAAACAAGCCCTGGAGAGGCTACTAATGCTGGTGGGGGCCTGGTGCCCGCTGACAGCCCTCTCCCCATCTCTGTGTGCCGGACACCGAGAGCTGGTGGCATAAACACCAGCAGCCCGTGCATGGGTGGTGGTGGGAGTCTACGGGATGGGGCAGGTGCTCCCCTTGGCCTCTCGCTTCTGGGAGGGTGCTGTGGGAAGAAGCACTCTCCCCCCAGCCCCCCGCCATGCCAGTGGTCCACCAGCGAAAGGCAGTCAGCTTGTGAGGGGTGTCCAGGGTTGGGGTGGGAGCGGTGGGTCAGGTGAGGTCGGGAGCGGCTGCCTGCAAGAACATCCCTCTGCTTTTTCAGGCTGTTATTTTAGCCTGTCCCCGTGTCCCCTGGCAGCTGGGTGACCGTGCCCTCGTGCTGGGCACGCTAGAAACCCAACGCTTGTCACTTGACTGCACTGCAGCCCTGGGACGCTGCTCTCGGTGGGTTTGCCTTTAATTGAGCGAGCGAGGTGCCTGCCAAAAGAGCAGCCCAGGGTCGGCTCCGGCTTTCCCCGGTGCGACCCGGTGCCAGGCACGGGAGGAGGGAGGCCAACATCTCGCCCTGCTGGCGTGCAAAAGGCCACTGAGGGCTGGCAGGCGGGCGGCATGCCCAGGCAGCAGGCTGCTGCCCGCTCTGAGCCGCACGGGCAGGACCGTGTGTTTAAAACCGCCTGTGTCAGCATCGGGGCTGTGGGTGGCTCCTATAACCGCGAAAGTTGTTGGCTGTGCTGGTGGATTCAGCTGGAGTCATGCGCATTGCCCCAAGAAACTGAGGCATTCCCGGGAAAGGGGGCAAAGCCACCGCAGTGGCTTCAGCCAACTCCTGGGATGGGAGCATCCCTGCTCTGGGGAGAGCACGCCCTTAGGGAGACGAGTGTGAGGATACGGGTGGCATTGGGAAGCATCAGCTTCTCACTGGCAGTGCTGGGAGGGACTGGAAGAGCGGCAGAAACCGTTGTATAGTCCCAGCTGCTTTTTTCCTGTTTAAAGAACAGGGAAAGCTCTTGATGAAAGCTGCTGTAAATCAAAAGCTGAACCACAACCAGGAGCTGTCCTGAGACATGCGCTCACGTCCCAGACAGCAGGGATGGGATGTGACACCAGTGCTCCTCTGTAGCGTGGTCGTGGCCTAAGCTCGCTCCCATTATACTCGTGCCTCTCCCAGTGCGGGGACCATGGCCGGCGTCCTGGCACATAACGTCTGGGAGGGACAAAGGTTGGTGGGTGGTGGGAGCAGGGCCTCCCTGTTCCCCTCCCAGGTACCAGTAACAGTAAGGTTCTCATAGCTCTTTGGGGAAATCAGGAGCAGTTTGTCTAGGACTTAGTTATCGGGGGTCGGGGTTGCTCTCTGGGACCGTTACTGTGACTGGAGCGATTCCCCCTGCTTTGTTGACAGTGGCAGCCAGTTCCCCATTTCCAAGCCACCTCCCATCCTTAACAATCCCTGTGTCCTGCAGTAATCTGCCCCAAGGTAATTACGGGTCCTGTGCCAGCCCACCCGTGGCTGCAGCCGTGCCAGAGCCAAGCGCACCCAGGAACTGGTGTTGGACCCCCATCCCGCTGCAGCTCTGCCCAGTGCCACCTTCAGCATGGCCAAATTTTGGCCATTAAAACCTCGTGAAGCAATCCACCTGTCATTGGCTGGGCTGCTCAGAGCCACTTAGTGTCAAAATTGCCCAGAAATTCCCTTTTTGATACTTTATTTGCAACTGCTCGTTGCTTTACGCTGTCTCAGCTATGGTGCTGGTGGCTTACAGGACAAGTCACCCACCCGAGGTGGCTGTTGCTGAAACAACAAACACATTTTAGATGTGGCCAAACGCAGTCACATCATCATCTTTGCATAATCAGACAGAAAATATAAAAATCTAAAAGAAAATATAAAATATTACAGGCGCTGGGCCCCTGTGGGATGAGTCTGGGCACACCTGGTGTGACCTGGACCATCATCCCACCTCTCCTGGATCCTGTCCCCCAGGTCCCCGTGCCCCTGG
>VXBO01007938.1:336990-360004 GCA_013400135.1 Rhinoptilus africanus
AGAGCTGTGTATGCTAACCAGTGTTTTCTAGCAGGACCCATATTTACTGGATTTCGGGTTTTTGGGCTGTGCTTACTGCTGACCTTGCTGCCTTTTTTGATTTGTGGTTCCCGGAGCAGGCAGGGGTCTGCAGGGTGGCTGGCCAGCGTGCGCCTGGGCACGCGTGGGCGGCAGGAGACCAGGTTGCCCTGGGCATTGGGCTTCCCGACGTGAAGCTGCCCATGATGTGTAGGGGGAAAAGGTGGGGAAAAGTTGCAAAAATCAGGGTGGGAGCCAGAGCATGAGGTGTGCGGCTGACATACGCCGTCCATGGATCAGGGGGCTTCAGGGCATGGGCAGTGTTTAGACAAACAAGCCCTGGAGAGGCTACTAATGCTGGTGGGGGCCTGGTGCCTGCTGACAGCCCTCTCCCCATCTCCGTGTGCTGGACACCGAGAGCTGGTGGCATGAACACCAGCAGCCTGTGCATGGTGGTGGGAGGCTATGGGATGGGGCAGGTGCTCCCCTTGGCCTCTCGCTTCTGGGAGGGTGCTGTGGGAAGAAGCACTCTCCCCCCAGCCCCCCGCCATGCCAGTGGTCCACCAGCGAAAGGCAGTCAGCTTGTGAGGGGTGTCCAGGGTTGGGGTGGGAGCGGTGGGTCAGGTGAGGTCGGGAGCGGCTGCCTGCAAGAACATCCCTCTGCTTTTTCAGGCTGTTATTTTAGCCTGTCCCCGTGTCCCCTGGCAGCTGGGTGACCGTGCCCTCGTGCTGGGCACGCTAGAAACCCAACGCTTGTCACTTGACTGCACTGCAGCCCTGGGACGCTGCTCTCGGTGGGTTTGCCTTTAATTGAGCGAGCGAGGTGCCTGCCAAAAGAGCAGCCCAGGGTCGGCTCCGGCTTTCCCCGGTGCGACCCGGTGCCAGGCACGGGAGGAGGGAGGCCAACATCTCGCCCTGCTGGCGTGCAAAAGGCCACTGAGGGCTGGCAGGCGGGCGGCATGCCCAGGCAGCAGGCTGCTGCCCGCTCTGAGCCGCACGGGCAGGACCGTGTGTTTAAAACCGCCTGTGTCAGCATCGGGGCTGTGGGTGGCTCCTATAACCGCGAAAGTTGTTGGCTGTGCTGGTGGATTCAGCTGGAGTCATGCGCATTGCCCCAAGAAACTGAGGCATTCCCGGGAAAGGGGGCAAAGCCACCGCAGTGGCTTCAGCCAACTCCTGGGATGGGAGCATCCCTGCTCTGGGGAGAGCACGCCCTTAGGGAGACGAGTGTGAGGATACGGGTGGCATTGGGAAGCATCAGCTTCTCACTGGCAGTGCTGGGAGGGACTGGAAGAGCGGCAGAAACCGTTGTATAGTCCCAGCTGCTTTTTTCCTGTTTAAAGAACAGGGAAAGCTCTTGATGAAAGCTGCTGTAAATCAAAAGCTGAACCACAACCAGGAGCTGTCCTGAGACATGCGCTCACGTCCCAGACAGCAGGGATGGGATGTGACACCAGTGCTCCTCTGTAGCGTGGTCGTGGCCTAAGCTCGCTCCCATTATACTCGTGCCTCTCCCAGTGCGGGGACCACTGGGTGTCCTGGCACATAACGTCTGGGAGGGACAAAGGTTGGTGGGTGGTGGGAGCAGGGCCTCTCTGTTCCCCTCCCAGGTACCAGTAACAGTAAGGTTCTCATAGCTCTTTGGGGAAATCAGGAGCAGTTTGTCTAGGACTTAGTTATCGGGGGTCGGGGTTGCTCTCTGGGACTGTTACCGTGACTGGAGTGATTCCCCCTGCTTTGTTGACAGTGGCAGCCAGTTCCCCATTTCCAAGCCACCTCCCATCCTTAACAATCCCTGTGTCCTGCAGTAATCTGCCCCAAGGTAATTACGGGTCCTGTGCCAGCCCACCCGTGGCTGCAGCCGTGCCAGAGCCAAGCGCACCCAGGAACTGGTGTTGGACCCCCATCCCGCTGCAGCTCTGCCCAGTGCCACCTTCAGCATGGCCAAATTTTGGCCATTAAAACCTCGTGAAGCAATCCGCCTGTCATTGGCTGGGCTGCTCAGAGCCACTTAGTGTCAAAATTGCCCAGAAATTCCCTTTTTGATACTTTATTTGCAACTGCTCGTTGCTTTACGCTGTCTCAGCTATGGTGCTGGTGGCTTACAGGACAAGTCACCCACCCGAGGTGGCTGTTGCTGAAACAACAAACACATTTTAGATGTGGCCAAACGCAGTCACATCATCATCTTTGCATAATCAGACAGAAAATATAAAAATCTAAAAGAAAATATAAAATATTACAGGCGCTGGGCCCCTGTGGGATGAGTCTGGGCACACCTGGTGTGACCTGGACCATCATCCCACCTCTCCTGGATCCTGTCCCCCAGGTCCCCGTGCCCCTGGCGTTCATGCAGGGAGCTGAACTGAAGGGGGAATGCAGCCATGAGGAAGCTGTCTCCTTTCCTTCCAAAGCCATGGTTTCATATGAGAGTTTTGGAGGAGAACATGGCAGCTCCATGAGCTTTCCTGATGGGAAAAGCCTCCTGGCGCCGCCAGTTTGGGTTCTGTGATGACTCCCTCTCTAAATGTCTCATTACGGGGTGAGTTAGTGTTTTTGATATTTTTAGATGCCGCTCGGCACAGCAAAGACAAGCGCTCGGGACTTTATAATTAAAGCAACTATTTTGGCAGTCGGATGTTGCCAAGTTGGAGCTCTTGGTTTGAAACCCCCTTCCCGCAGAAGGACGCACAATGCCGGCACCCCATCCCGGCAAGGGCACGGCCATGCCAGCAGGGACAGAGTCCCCATGGGTACCTGCCTGCCCTGCTGGGATGGATGGAGGGGCTCAGGGGGCACAGCCAGGGTGGGCTCTGGTTTTTTGAGACCTAGAAATCTGTAGCTACGGTCTCCCTGTACCACTGGTCCCCCAACAGAGGTGGCAGGGGTGGACCTGCCGGGCAGGCAGAGCAGCAAGATGGGGACCAGCACATCAAGCAGGGCTTGTCCTACTGCATCCAGTGTGCCCTCGGTGCATCTGAGGTGCATCCCTCCTCCGTCACCACTGCAGGAGTCACTCGTCCCAGCACCCAGCCATGCCCCGACAGGTTGGGTAGAGCCTGCCTGAGCCAGCAAAGCCTATTTCCCTTCGTAGGCTGAGAGATAAACCTAAAAATAACCTTGTTATCTTCCACCCGATCCACATCAACATCAGCCCCAGCTATAAATAGCTGAGTGTGTGTCTAGGTGGATTGATGCTGGGGGAAGGGCTGCCTGTGGGGGTGGGTTGCAGGGGATGGGGGCTCAGTGGGGTCACTGGCCCCTGTGGGGGGCTGGCCCCACTGCAGGGGGGTCTCTGCACCAGGCTGCAGAGTGGCTGCTTTGCCCTCGCCGTGCTGGGAAGGGCTGTGCCCCCAAGGTAGCCTCGTGCCTGCCGAGGGGCGAGGAGGTTCTGCCTCATTGCAAAAGAGGTCCCCAAAATAGCCTGGGATGAGCGCTGAATAAACACCGTCCCGTGCGCCCTCGCTGACATGGGGCCTTGCACAATTCATTACCTGAAAATCCCCCGGCACCGTTACAGCCGCGGGGCCCTGTCCCGAGGGGCTGTGGCAGGGATCCTACCCGGTCTCATCCTGCCCATGGTCTCACACAGTGCTGCCATGCCATGCCATGCTGTGCCAGCCGGGGCTTGCTGCAGCCCCTGCTGTGCCCCGCAAAGGCAAACAGCAGGCTGCTGGCACCCCCTAATATAATACCTGCACCCCGGGTTTGGCCGCTGCCCTGTGCAGGTTCCTCAGGGAGATGTGCCTCTGCCTGGCTGCAAACATGGAGGAAGCTTTGGGATGGAGGTAGCAAAAAAACCCCATTCCTCGGAGGGGACAGTGGTGGGTCCAGGTGGGTCAGTGAAGAGGGATGAGGAATTGACTAGGGAAGCAGGAATGGGAACCTGTGCTGCTCCCCGCAGGTTAAAGAGGAATTACTGTGCTGGTTAATCCCTTGGCTCAGCCACTGGGAATGGTTGAAGTGGGACAAATCCTTGCCTTCACAACCCCATGTGCATGCTGGGAATGGGCTGCTGTCCCCTCACAGCATGGCCAGCCGTCCTCGTCCCCATCACTGGCCAGCAATGCCACGCTGACGCATCTCACACCAGCTCTGTTTCAGTTTCCTCTGGCCTGGCGGGAGGATGCCCGCTGGCTGTGGCTCTGCCCAGCTGCTCCGGACTGGGAAAGCCCCGCAGTGGCACACTGGGTTGGGGAAACACTGCTGAGCTCTGCAGCGTGCCAGCGGGGAGCATGGCCCTGCTCCTGGCATCAGCGGGCAGAGGCGGCAGCGGGGCAGGAGAGATTTGGGGCAGCCTGGCACCGCACCAGCCGCCGTGCCGCCTGCTAGTGGGTTTGGAAACTGGTGCTCTGCAGGGGGGACATGTTTTCCAGGGTGTTGCCATGGGGGTAGGTCCCTCAGTTGGGATTGTTTTGGGGCTCAGGGCACAAGCAGGTCTTTGCAGCGGGGCTGGGGCTGCCCTGGCTTTGCGGCGGTGGCAGGGCAGGGAGCCCACGGCGTCCCCAGTGCCTCACACTGGGCTCCAGCCAGTGCCCTTGCAATTGCTTCTCTGAGCACTGAAATTAGACACCGACATCAAAGAGGAGTGAGGGGGAGCGGAAAAAGAAAGGTAGAGACTTTGTTTACTTGAATCAAAAATAATTTGTGGCACTGCATCTTCTTCCAAGGCAAACACAGCAGGAGCCTGTCCCTGCTAATTTGGGAAGGCGAAAGGGAGTTAAATAAAAACATGAACCTCTGTCAGGGAAACAACTGGTCTCTCGTGCTAAAACAGAGCCGTGGACACCGGTCAGATTGATGTGGAGGCGCTGGGGAAGGGCAGGGAAGGTGGTGTGAAGTCCAGGGCAGCGGGAGGGAGGCACAGCCAGTATCGGGCAATAAAATGCAATGTCACCCTGTGCCAGCGCCAAGGACAGCCTGCAGCCCCGGGTGGGCAGGGCTGGGGCGCTGGCATGGGGGGGTCTGCTTGTGTTTGTGTACAAGGGTTATATAGATACACACACATATACGTGTGTGTGTGTGCCCACTCCCTTGGGTCTCAGGCTGGGGACCCAAATGGGCCATCACGTCAAGGACAGGGAACTGCTGGAGAGGGTGCAGCAAAGGGCTACCAAGATGATGAGGGGACTGGAACACCTCTCCTATGAAGAAAGGCTGGGGGATTTGGGTCTCTTTAGTCTTGAAAAAAGACAGGGAACCTTAACACTTACAAATACTGACAGGGTGGGTGTCAGGAGGATGGGGCCAGGCTCTTTTCAGTGGTGCCCAGGGACAGGACAAGAGGGAACGGGCACAAACTTGAGCACAGGAAGTTCCACCTAAACCTGAGGAGGAACTTCTTTCCCTTGAGGGTGGCAGAGCCCTGGCACAGGCTGCCCAGGGAGGTGGTGGAGTCTCCGTCTCTGGAGACATTCAAACCCCGCCTGGATGGGTTCCTGTGCCCCCTGCTCTGGGTGACCCTGCTCTGGCAGGGGGTTGGAATGGATGATCTCCAGAGGTCCCCTCCAACCCTATGATTCTGTGATCACATGAGACACAAAACCCCCCAGGAGCTGATGTGCACAGTGGGGGCTGCAGGAGGTGAAGCGTTGCCTCCCATCACCCCATCTCTCACCAGACCCCAAGTGGCCGTTGGTGTCCCCGGCACAGATGCTGGTGCTGGAAACATGTGGGGAGGCTGAAACAAGTGTGGTCTCGGGGGCTGGTGCACGCTGGGGACCCCCCTGCAAAGGCTGTGGGAGGGCGTGGGGTGGTGGCACCCCTGGCAGGGGATGTGCTGTGGGCAGGGATGCTGGCACCACTGCTGCGGGACATCCTCTTCCACGGCACTTCTGCAGCGGCTCCTCTGCGCACCCAGGGGAAGCCCCGGGCTGGGAAATGCCACTGCGTGATGGAGAGTGAGCGGTGTCAGAGCCAAAGGAGAGGTGGTTTTCTGTGCTGCTGGGCGAGGTGGCAGCAGTCGGTGCCTCTGATGCTGAGTGTCACCACGCGGCTACCGAAAGGCCTCTGGTGCGTCACCGTGTCACTAGAACCTGCTGTGCGCGGAGGTGTGACGGGAGGGAGCTGGATAAGAAAACCAGACGCTTTTATGAGGGCGGTGATGTGTGTGTTTGGGCAGTGGGGAGGAGTGTGACATTCGTACCTGCCGTGGGAACAGCACAGGCTGTCCTGGGCTGCCAAAGATAACCTGTTCCAGAGGGTTTCCATACTCTCTGGGGGCTGGGGGGGAGACCTGGGAAACACCCCCCGTGTCCACCCCACCACCAGCCGAGGGACTCCCCAGTGCTACAAAACTCTGAAGGAAGCCCTCTGCAGTGCATCAGAGGGGATGGGATTCATGGCCCCTGCCGTGGCAGGACAGGGATGGGGGACCAGCCCGGGGGTTTGCAGGGGCTGCTCCTGCGCAGCTGCAGGAATATTCTCTGTTAGGGAGGGTGCTGGTCTTGGCCTTGCTCATCTGCAGCCCCACTGCAGTTTTCCCACAGCCAAATGCAATTAAACAGTCGCCCGTAGGGTCAGGCACTTAATAACAGCACCCGGCCTCTCCTCCCCACCCTCCTGGGACATGGGCACGGTCCTGCCCGTGGCGCTGGCCGTCAGCAGGACTAAATGACCTGCGATGGTGGGGCACCGAGGTACCAAGCGCTAGAGACCACAGAAACCCCATGCCACTGGCACTGGGCATTGTTTTCCTCCAAAGTTTCCTGAATTAATGGTAGAGCTGAGCCTTGGCTGTGCAGGGATGTGGGTTTGGCCTGGTTTTGAGCAGGGAAGGGTTTTGAGGACGTGTATCCCTGGGAAGGGACAACCTTCAGCCCTGTTTCTTCAAGCAGAAACATGCTGCCTCACCAGCTGCCTTCTCGCCTCCTCACCTGCTTGGGGTTTTGTAACTTGGCATGGTTTGGCTTCCCCTCCCCACCTGCTCTCTGCGGAGCAGGGGCGAAGTCCCATCTTGCAGAAAGGGATTAATTGCTTGTCAGTATTTTTAGGTAGCAAAGCCTGAAATTATCTGAAATTGGAGCAAAGGGGAACACGGCGCCGGGGAGGTCAGAACGGCGAGGGTCAGTGGCTGAGCTGGGCTCCTGGGTGAGTGCCCAGCGGGAGCTGCAGGAGCGAATACCAAGGAAAACAAGTGCGTGTTCAAAATCCAAAGCAAACAAAGCCACCCACACCCCTGAAATCCGCACCTCTGCTAATGACGGGGCCGGCTGGCTCCCGGGGCGGCTGGCGCAGGTCGGCTCTCCAAAGAAAGCCCGTGTGAGTCTGTCCGTGCCAGCTTCTTAAAATAACCAGATAGCACATCTGTTTAACACAGGGAGACTAAATCAATGGCAGTTTCTCTTTGGCGTGATCCCGAAGGGGAGGGCTCTAGGACAGCAGGCGTGGGGGCTGAGACGCAGCATCACCTCACCCATCTCACCACTGACCAAAACATTTTGTCACCCCAACTTTCTCACGTGGGGTGAATGTAGGCTGATGTCATCTTTAATGATATGACATGTGGCTTTACTCCCCCCAAGGGCATTTCTTTAATTGCAAAGTTGGGCTGAGGAGAGACCTTCCACCAAGTGCAGTTAATTGCTAACAGGAGCAGGGAGTTTGTTGAGTGCCAGCCCTGATGCAGGGATGGAGCCAGGATAATTCATCATTCCCTTCCCATATAGGTAAATTGGCAACACATTTTATCTAATTTTAAAAAAAAAAAGAAAGAGAGTGACAGCTGTGCTTTTGGAGACCCTCTTGAAAGCTGGGCTGTGGCATAGCTGAGAAGGGAAAGGCTGCAGCTGGAGGCAGGTACCAGGGAAAGGGTAGGGGACAGTGGGGGGATATGGTGGAGGTGGCTGCTGGGCTGGCAGGGTGGCCAGGGGGCCGCTGAGCCCACGAAATGCTGCTCTGGCACTGCCTGGCCTCCTGGCAGGGCTTTTCCCTGCAGCAAGTGCTGGTCGCCTGCTCCCCCCTGCCCTGCCAGCAGCAGGGCTGAGCCACATGCATCTGCAGCCACCCCCTAGGGACCCCATCGGCACTTCAGTGCCAGCCTCTGGCTGGATGCCAGCCCTGGGAGCAGCTCCCTGTCGGAGCAGGACACTCCTTGAATTGTCCTTGGGTCCCCATTTGCCTCTGGCTGGTAACTGCCCCTGGGCTGGGAACACTGACAATATTTACCTGCAGGGCACGTTCCCTGCCTGACGTCACCAGGACCGACAAGCGCTATCTGAATCACCAGCACTAAATCCAAATCCCTCCTGTGGCAGTGACACAGCGCCTTGCGTGGGGACTTGCCTGCTGTCCCTGCCCTGGCTGCAGAGAACCGACAGCGGCAGGCAGCCGTGCCGGGCGCTCCGCCATGGGGAGCGTTTCTCTGCGGACACTCTTCCATGGCTGGCAAAGAGCCGATGGCAGCGGCTGGGGTCATGTTCGCTCCTACAGCCCCTGAGAGGACACCCCTCCCCTGTGCAGGGTGCGAGGGAGCACACCCAGAACCAGAGCTGCCCGGCAGGCCCAAGGGACAGCGATGCATCCCATAGGGATGCTCTGGGGCTGCTGCCAGAGTGGGAGCTGCCATAACCCGGAGCTGGTGCCGAGGTGGCTCAGCCCTGCCTGGGACAGGGGACACTGGGTGGGTAAGTCTCTTAGGGAAGCCAGCGGCTGGCTTTGGCATCAGATGTCTGGGAAGGGGGAGCATCTGCGCAGGGTTTTTTTCCTGGAAAATCATTAAGTGTTTGAGTCAAGTCATTCCCTGGGGGAAGCGAGCACAGCCTGCTCCCCGCTGGGCTGCACAGTGGGGAGGTGATGGCACATCCGTCGGGGTCACCCCCCGCGTGGGACACCACTGCCTCCCACGGCGTCAGCACAGAGGGATGCCTCGCAAACCACGATGAAATGGCCCTGCCGCCTGCTCAGCTCTCGGCAGGAGCCCACGCCGGGAGGAGTCATGAGTGTGCCTGGGAAGAGGCTTTGGGTTTTGCTGTGCGTCACCAGCCCAGGGGGTGACTTCTCTGTGGCTTCTCCCCAGCACGCTGGCAGATGATGGCCAATTTTTCCTGTCCCCCCTGCTGTGCCCTAGGTGATGGAAGGGCGGCGGTGGCCGCTGTGGGAGCCCAGGCAGGGAAAAGGGTGGCCTTGTGCCTTGCTCCTCTCTGGATTTCTGCCCGCGCAGTTTCTGCAGAGGGATGAATGCTCTGAATCACTGAACCTGGCACAGTTGAACCCAGAACTTGCCGCTGCCCAGCTGGGCTGTGTGCTAAGTGAGCACAGAGTGGGGGCACGGGCAGCTGCCTCCTGCCCCCTGCAAGAGCCCTTGCCGCTGGGCTGGGAAAAGTTCATTTCCTGAGGCCTATTATAGTCTATTAATTAGGTAATAGACACTGTTGGTCGAGGTTTGGGTTACACCCGCAGTGATGTCAAACGGAGGTCAGGCTCTTGGCTTGTCCCCTGCCCTCATTTAAAGGCTGTGTTCCCCACGGCCGTCGCTTGGGCAGCATCTCTGCATCCTGCCTGTCCCCGTGCTTGTCATGGGCACGTGTTGGTACGGCTGTTTGCGGTGCAGAAGCTTCTCCTCGGGGATGGGGAAGGAGCACGGATGGTTTCCAGGACCCGGGTTTGAGGCGTGGGTGACCACACGGAGGTCAGGGTGACCTCGGCATCTCCCCACGCTCAGGGTGTTGCCAGCATCGCTGGGCGAGGGAGGCAGCCGGCACAGCAGTGGGACGGCAGCGCTGGCCACGGCCCATCCCCGTTCCCAGCAAGCCCACGGCTATTTTTACAGCTCAGAAACATTGTGCTCCCGATGCCATGGATTAGCAAAGGTACCAGGATGGATCAGATTAATGAGAGCAACTTCCTTATGGCCTGGAAAGGTGCAGGGAGTGAGGGCTGGTGATGGGGGGCTCTGAGGACCCAGAGGGGGGTCCCACAGCCACGTTAGCTGTTGGGACCCAGAGCCTGTACATGGTGCACGAGTGACAGTGCAGCCAGCCTTTCCCTGGGACACATCCCAGTGAAATCCCGGCAGAGGCGGTTGGGGAAGGCCCACTCCAGCCGGGAAGGAGGAGAGCTGGCTGCCCTATGAGGACATTGCTGCTGGCATGTCCACTCACCGCTGCAGCTCTCCTCTTCTATTTTAATTTTCTTTTCTTGTTTGCTGCATTGTTATTTTGTTCTGAAAGAGCTTTAGGAGGCCGCTTTGCATCCGACCCGCTGGGAGGAAGCGGGGCCGCCCCTCTGCACTCCCTGCTCCCTGGCCTAAGGAGGCCTTTCTTTCCCCCCTTTATTTTAGCGCTTTGATGGCCTTATAATTTATTTTTGCAGCAGAGTTGTTTTCATGATAAAATGGAAATGTTTCCCCGTGGGTGGTTTGAAAATGAAAGGCTGAGCGAGGAGGCTAAAAATATCCCTGCGTGAGCCGCTGTCTGCCTGAGCCGCTGGGCTGGGCAGGGGCTGAGCCAGGGAGGGGACCTGCTGGTCCCCGGGGCTGTCACCGCAGGGACCCCCACCGATGGTTAACCCTCCCCACACCGGAACATGTGGGCTGGTTCACAAGCCGAGCTCTGGGTTGCTTTTCTCTGGAGCTAAGCTTGGTTACGTTGCGTTTGGGACAGATGTCCCCTCTCCTGGTGTGAGCCCTTGTTGGCTGGTGGGGACACGGAGAATCCCCATGGGACCATTGCTGGTAGCACGGAGCACACAAAGCAGCCAGGGCAGTGCCAGTGGGGGGGGTGCTGAGGCTCCCAGGCTGGGAAGGAGAAAGCCTGGAGCTGATGAGCAGGATGAAGCTAACGGGCCATAACTCAGTACCTGGGTCTGCCCAGCCCCTGCCTGGCTGCCAGCCCCAGCATCTCTCCCTAGGGGTGCGCCAAGGTGCACTCCCTGCTGGAGCTGGATGTGTCCTGGGTAGGAGGTGGCTGTCAGCCTGTACCACTGGAAGTGATGCTGCTGGGGAGAGCTCTCCCAGTAGTGTCTCTCTTTACATGAACCAGCTGCCCCATTAGTGGGAAAGTTCAGCTCTGTTTACCCTGTTGACTCATCTTCTTCCCTTTCATCTTCTCTCAGATGTAGCTTATTGTATAGGGCTATAAATAGGTTTTGCTCCTCATTACATGTGCCCAGCTATTACCGTTTCTCACCCAGGCGTGACGTGAGCAGATAGCCTCCCGGCAGGGATGCGTAATGCTTTCTTATGGCAGTGGGTGGGTGGGCTTGTCTGTGGCTACCTCCTCCTTTTATTTTTGATGGCAACAGCTCTGACTGAATCTCATCGCAGCATCCCTTTCTGCTCCTCACCCGCACCTCTTCTGTCCTCCAAGTGTTGACCCCAAAATCACACTGCCATGTGCTGGGACCCCACTGACTGGCTTCTGCTGTGCTGGGGCTGCGGAGCAGAACTCTCCGGGCTGTGACCTTGCTCTGCAGTAGCTGTGAGCAGCTGGGCAGGGTAGCAGGTCCCTAGGGATGGGGAAAATGCAGCCACTTGGCATCCCATGCTTCAGTTGCATCTCAGCAGGATCCAAAGTATATGAGAGAATTGGGTTTGTTCAGCCTTGAGAGAAGAAGGCTTAGGGGAGGCCTTATCACCATGGTCCAGTATTTAAAGGATGGCTACAAAGAAGATGGAGACTGCCTTTTTCACAAGGAGTTGCATGGAAAAGACGAGGGGTAATAGGTACAAGTTAGACCTGGGGAGATTCTGATTGGACAGAAGAGAAAAGTTTTTCACAATGAGAACAATCATCCATTGGAATAACCTCCCCAGGGAAGTGCTGGATTCCCCAACACAGGACACTTTTAAGGTTTGTCTGGGCAGGTGTTGGGCCATCTTGTCTAGACCATGCTTTTGCCAAGAAAGGTTGGGCCAGTTGGCCCTTGAGGTCCCTTCCAGCCTGGTATTCTATGACTCTATGATGTTTCCTGAGATCGGCTTCAGAGCCCTGCGAGTGTCCCAGGAATGGCAGGGAGGTCATCACAGGAGCTTTATTCCTGAGTAGGTGCTTTCAGGCTGTGATGAAGTCACCCTGAAGCCGTCTCTGACGAGGAGGTGCTGGGCAGGCTGGCCCGGGACAGCAATGGTCCCAGGAGGCGGCGGCACGTCACTCACAGGCGTTTGATATAAACAGATGAGAGGCTGAAACCGAAAGCTGTAATCGTGTGCGTGCCAGCACAAGACGGGAGCGGGTAAACACAGGTGGCTGCTGCGTCCGCCAAATGGGTTCCTCCCAAAATGCAGCTCAGTGACACAACTGGTGTCCCACAAGTGTGTCCTGGTGACACAAATACCCTCAGCGTGGCTGCGAGGTGGGGAGCAAGACGAAGGCACCAGTAGAGCCCACAGCCCTGCTTGGGATGGCAGTCAGAGCCAGCAGGACCGATGGGGACCTTCAGCCTCCTCTTCCTCTGTTGAAATCCACCCCTGGGAAGTTATGGACATTGAAAATGCTGTCAGGGATTGAGCTGACCCCAACCACGAGGCCTGCGGTGCCGGGGATGTGTGCTGGCGTAGCAGTCTCAGCAGAGTCTGGGATTTGGGGGCTGGTGATGCGGCTCACATCCCCCGAGGTGCGGTGAAGTCAGCCATTTATTTGGAAATTACTCTCAGCTGAAGGCAGGCAAGGTCAAATCGCAAGCGAAAGTCAAATATTTACAGCATTCAAATTAGTGCTGTGATCTGCTGGGCTGGGAAACCTTGTGAGCCCGTTCCTGTGTTGCACAGAAATGTTTGCCGTTCCTGACACAGAGAGCATGGACGTGGTTGGCCTCCCTTCCCAGTGCTGCCCTTGAGGGATACCAGTTCCCCGCGTGTTTTCGGTGCCAGTCCGCAGTGGGTGAAGGTGCTGGGGTGCACTGCCAGGTTTTTAATGCCAGGAAGAACAATGATCTCCATTTAGTGGAATCTGCTCCATAATAGGGACTATTGTGACTCGCGCATTCCTCAGTCACCATTTGGGTGGTTAATTACCCTTGCTCTTAAGTAAACAGATAATTGTGCATTTTTGAAGGGTGGGTGTTGAAGGGACAAAAGATGAAGACTCTGCTTCCCTTATTTGCAAGGGCTCCTCCTTTTCCTGCCATGCGGGATAAGGATGGATGGCTGGTGCCAAGTCTCTTGCATGGGGCTGCACCTACAGACCATGGGCCACCACTGCAGCTCTGCCCTCGACCTCCTCGGACACTTCGAGGAGCCTGTCTCCGTGGATCCGGGGTGATTTCTGATGAATTTTCTTGACTTGGTGAATAGGGAATTGATCACTTGCCAGCAGGGCTGGCGTCACCAGCCGGCATGAGGGAAATGTGATGGAAACAACCAGTATTTATTAATGAGCTGGCACTGGAAGGGAAGCACCCTGGTGAGAGCCCTGGGGAAGTGGCTAGGACTGGAGAGGATGGGTTTCCTGGCAGATTTAGGCAGCAGGATCTGTGCAGCCTCCAGCTGGTGGAAGCAGAAAACCTTATTGCCCTAATTACTGCTGTGTCGTGGCTTCTAGTTTTTCTTTGCATGGATGGTCAGAGACTCGAGGGTTTTAACATCAGGGCTGAGAATGCTTGGGGATCTCCTGTGATAAGGAGCCTGTCAGGGCAGCGACATATGAGCTCACACTGTGATGCCCCAATTCTCCATTTCCAAGGCCCTCGGTGATAAGAAAGGCAGGAAAATGAAAGACCCATAATCCCACACTTTGAAGAACTTCTGTATTCACTTAAAGGGGGAAAAGAGCCTGAGCATGTTTCCCATCTTCCCCAGTAGAAGCTACCCAAGTAGAGACACAGGATTTGGGACTACACAGACAGGTGAGGAAAACTTTCCTGGATGGATACTCACACATCCTATGGGTGCAGCCTGTTTCTGCCTGCGATGCCGATCAGCTGTGGCTCTCCCCCGTGGCACTGGCCATGGCAGGGTGGCACAAGCTCTGCCCCAAAAGTCCCATATGGGGCAAGCAGGGCTGGAGCTGCTCCCAGGGGGCTGCAGCCCTCACTGAGCAGCACAAAGCGTGTCCCTGTGGGGTGACAGTGGAAACAAATGACAATAATCCCTGCCGGCTGTCAGCAGAGGTGCTCTGCAGGCTTCACAAACAAGCACAAAGTGAGTCTCTTGTCGCCTTCGCGAGGAGGAGAAACCCAGGGTGAGTGCCAGTGGGCTAGCTGTGGCTCAGGGCACGCGTGCACGTCGAGCCACCCGTGATGAGGGGACCAAAATGCTGCAGCTGGGAGGATTTTGCAGGCTCTTTCATTAACCTTGGCCTAGATACAGTTTGGTTTAATAATCCCTGCACAGATTGCCCAGATCAGGGCAGCGTTCGCCTCATCTCTGAGATGAGAGGGAATCATCAGGAATATTTTTTTCAGATAACTTCACGAGCTCTGTGACCCCACTGATAGATTAGGAAGGGTGGCAGCAGGCTTTGCCCCGTGCCAGCCGTGGCTCACGTTCCTCCTGCCTCCAGCGCGGCTGCCGTGCCCGCTCTGCTCACCAGCCTGCCCTACTTTGGATCAGCCCACAACATCTTTGATTTTGAGGCCAGTGACAGCCTAGCCTAACGCTGTGTTTACTTTTTAAGCAGCTCAAAGCAAATACAAAATGAACAGCTTCCTTGGGCTGCTTTAACTGTTTCATCATTCCTGCTGCGGCACTGAGGATGAATTAGTGTGGGGCTCATGGCCTCTGCGCAGCTGTGGCCATTTGCACCGGATGAGGCTTTGGTCCGTCCACTTAATCCTGGGTTTGGTTATTGAGCCCTCACTAATAACTGCTTTACGCTGGGCTCACGTGTAATCTGCAACGAAACTCTGTTCCTCTGCTCTGTGTATATAGTGGCGTCTTGCGCAGCGGGTAAATGACAGTTTTCCCTTGGGGGATGGAGGGGATCTTTGCAGCTCTCTGGTGACTTTCTGCACCCTCTTCCCTCCAGGGGACACAGGGCTTTTCTGGGGAGGCATTCACGCTGCCAGCAATGCACCCCCTGCCAGCCATTCCCCAGGCAGAGGCACAGCAAATACACCCTCCAGTCCTGCTCCGTCTCCATCAGCCAAACCCTCTTGGCCCCACGGTGACAAGCAGCCGAGGAGCGGCAGGAGGCCAGCAAGACGTCATCTCTGTGCTGGGAGCACACGCTGTTCCCTTCTGCAAATGACTCGGGAGGAAGGAATTTAACTCAGAATTTCCTCCTTAAGAGCTCCAGCCCTTGTTCTTCTGGGCAGAGTCTTCTGGGAGAGGGATTCTGGCCTGCTGGGATGCAGGGGGAGGGCAGAGGCTGGCTGTGCAGGTCAGGATGCCACCAGGGAAGGTGGCATCGGTGCTCAGCCAGCTTGGATCCTCCTGTTTCCTCATTTCTGCTAACGGCTCCTGCATGGGTTTCTGTAGCCCCGGCTCCCAGGGTGGCTCAGAGATGGAGAGGTGGGGAGGAGAGAGATGAAAACTGGAGTAGCTCAGGCAGCCCCTGCGGGGCCCTGCTGGGGCTGACACAGTGACAGTGTCAGCACGCCTGGGGAGGCACGCGAAGCATTTGCAGCCTCGCAGGCACGCCGAAGGCTCACTGTGGAGATCCCCTGCCTCTCCTCGCCGCCCTGGGGCTGCATCGCTTGCCTCGGGCTAGCAGCCCGCAGCTCTCCCCTCAGCGGCTGCTGGCACCCCGTGCCTGCTGCACGGCATCTCTGCAAAGAGGCGCAAGGTGAATCTTCCTCTTTGCCACGTGGCTGCTCATGCCGTCTCACGGCCTGAGCCACCCTGCCACGTGGCCGGCCGGCACGTGAGTCGCTCTTGCCCAAAAGCAAGAGCAGGTTGCCAGGCTGGAAATCGTGACCTCCCTGCAGGAGCAGCTCTCTCTGTTACATGCTCCAGAGCCGTGATGTTCTGCTTTTGCTTACTGCTGCGTCGGCTCCACAGTGGTTGGAGTACTGGGAACAGCCAGCATAATTAGTGCTTTTGGTGCCACTTGCTTGTCATGGACATTGAAGCCCTTTGCAAATTTCTCTGTAAGAAGTAGGTCAGCATAAACTCTCTCTTTGGAAAGCGGAGAAGCACAGAGGATTAATTAACTTGCTTGGTATTGCACAGCCAGGCAATGGCAGTGACGCCGGAAAGCATCCCCCGATCCTGGGGGAAGCAGGGGCTCTCGTGACAGGGTCTTCCTCCTCCCTGTTGGGCACCAGCACAATTGAGATGCTCCTTGTTTGCTCTCCCAGCCCAGGCTCCATCCGGCAGCTCATGAGTGCAGCCTGGTTGTCTGCTGGCCAAGTGATAAACTTCCCCTCCTTACAGCCCTGGAGATCGGGTGTTTGCAGCCGGTGCCTATTCCAAAGCAGCAGAAGCTGGCAGTGATGTAATCCGGCACCAAAAATAGCCCAAGGAAGAGTCGCTGAAGCAGCAGGAGAAACTGCAGGGAAGGGATAAATGGCAGGGCTGAATTCACAAAAATCACATTCCCAATTGATGCTGATTCAGCCCATCCTCTTGGCATTGCCTGAAGCGCTGGTGCTCCAGGGGCAATGGTCCAGCAGCGCTTGCTGCTGCTGGCTCCTTAGGCCCTGGAGGCCTGATGGAGCATGTTCATCCCAGCTGGGAGAGAGCACCGCTCATCCCCATCCTTCCAGATTCTCGTGTGGGTCTTCTAGTTTGTGCCTGCAGCCATGGAGGGCTGGTGGGGAAAACTATAGCTGGGTGGTGGGCAGGACAGAGAGCCTGCAGCAAGGGGCAGGAGGGTGCAGGTCCCAGCCACGGGCGCACGCGTTACAGCATTTTTTTGGCAGAGAGCAGGTCTGCTATTGAGTGGAGCAATCTGCTTGGGGATCATAGAATCACAGAATAGTTTGGGTTGGAATGGACCTTTAAAGGCCATCTAGTCCAACCTCCCTTGCCGTGAGCAGGGACGTCTTCAACTACATCAGGTTGCTCAGAGCCCCGTCCAACCTGACCTGGAATGTCTCCAGGGATGGGGCATCTACCACCTCTCCAGGCAACCTGGGCCAGTGTTTCACCACCCCTATTGTAAAAAAATTTCTTCCTTATATCTAGTCTAAGTGTTCCCTCTTTCAGTTTAAAACCACTACCCCTTGTCCTATCACAACAGGCCCTGCTAAAAAGTGGCTGCCTGCGGGGACAGACCGGAGGGTGTAAGGGAAAGGGAGGCAGGCCTTGGTTCCTGAGCAGGGGTTAGTGCCGGAACATCTGCAGCATGAGTCTGCGGTTATTCGGTTGCTGCAGGCTCGGTGGGCAGGGAACGGGGCTGTTACAAGCCGGAGCCACGCTTGACTTCTGCGAGGAAGCAGGTATCACAGAGAGCGCATGGCCCATCTGCGGCGAGATGGATGGGGGTGAGCCAGGCATCACATCCTTCCTGTACAAAAGGAGCCCTGTGATGTGTGAAATACAGACAGTCCCCTCCCAACTGCTATTTTTGCTAGCATTTATTTCTCCTGTTTGACTTACTGGTGCAAAATCTTACAAGCATTGAATTTGTTGAATGGGGATGAGAAGCTTTCTGTAACCGGTTCTTCAGCCGAGGGGACTCAATAAGGGATGTCTGCAGCTGCCGAGCCAAAGCTTCTGACTTTCTCTCACCTGAAAATGCCTCCCAAAGGGTCTGCTGGGACTGGCTCCGATCCCGCAGAAATGCAGCGTGAGCAGGATTTGAGTTTTATATCTGGGCAAAACCAGGCTGTGCAAAGCGGACGCAGAAGTGAAAATGGAAATGGAAGGCTGGGGGTGGCAGATTTAAAGCAGCTGAAGGACCAGCTGACTTATTTTGATTGATATTTATATCCGAACTGGCCTTTCCTTGCCCTAAATAGTCTGCTGCGCTGTGCTGAGCAGTACCAGTGACATTTTGGCAGTGCCAGGCGGTTAGGTGCGGCGGGGTGTGCGACCGTGGGCCGCCAGCCAAACCCCAGTATCAGCCGGCTTGGGAAGTTCCCAAAATTTTCCCCGGAGGAGTTTCAGCTCTGAGTCGTGCTCCTCTTTGCACGCTGGGGTGTTGGGGCTGTTCTGATGAAGGCAAAGCCGTGGAATCATGGTGGTGTAGAGGGCAGAGAGCAGTGCCTGGGGGCGGCCACACGAGCTGCTCCCTGGTGAGGTCTGGGTGCAGCAGTGAAGACTGAGGGTCTCTGGGCAAAGCCTGGAGGGGAAGGTGCAATCCCAGACATGGGAGCCTGGCCCTAAGCACCACTATGATACACATAACTATTCCACAGGTAATAACGCTAATGGACATAATTATTGCAGCCTGCTGGAATGGCCCTTGTGGCGCTGCCTGGCCCTGCAGGATGGGAAAAGGAGCGGGAGGGGATTTATTCACCGAGGGGCACCTGAGGAAGGCTCAGAAAAAGGAGAATCAGACGGCGAAGCTGTAGGAGGGCAGGCGCTGGGGTATGGAGCTGCCACAGCCTACAAGCAGAACTGCCAGCTCTTTCCGGCTGCAGCTGAGGCAGAGACGGTTGCCCATGGAGCATGGCAGTGCTGACACAGAAGGCAGGAGCAAGGGGCTGACCCAAAGTGGTGATTCTGGGTTTTTGCTCTGGTTGCAGAGTTTGCAGCAGGGCTGTGACCTGCCCCAAACACACACTCCACCGGACCTAACGGATTTCCACTGCACTCTCTCACGAGAGCTGGAAGACTACGCGTGGGCGATGCCACCATGCCGGAGCGGCCTTGGGTGCGTACCACCAGTGTTATCAGCGTGCACGGGGAGGTGGGGTCCCGCCTGTGCATTTAGAGGCTCTGCCTTGCCCTGCGGGAAAACTTAGAAGAAATTATATGGAAAAAACCCTCTGGCCTCTCCTAGCCTTTGGGCACTTGCTATCTAAGTATTGTTCTTTTTGTATGTGTTTTGGCAAGTGATTGTTCTGTCCTACAATAACACATGAATTCTGCTGTGGCAGCTGTTCATGAGGTAGGAGAGGGTCCTGCTGGGGAGTTACAGCCTCAGCAGACAGGGCTGATGAAGGGAGGGGAGCGGGGGGACACGGCAGCAACCAGCGTTTTCTTATCAGGAACCCAAGCCGGATCTCCATTAAAAGTCCACAGACACTGTCTCCAGGGCTCAGCATGGCTGAGTGGGCTTTCTGGGGCTGGGAGCTCATCTGGGACCCCTAGGAGTGGGTCTGGCAAGAGTCCTTGCTCTCTAAAGACCTCCCCAGGATGTGCGAGGTATTTGCACGCGTCACTGTCTCAGAGGCAGCTCTTTGTTGGTGCGCTCTTTTCTGACTGCTCTCCTGCATCTGCCCCAGGCAGCGGAGCAGGCTGCAGCAGGACGCGGGCACAGGCAGTCGGTCCAGGACTTCTGGAGAAACCCAGCAAGCACCGGCAGGCTGGGCCGTGGCGTGCAGCCCTTTCCTGGCAGGTAAACAATGCCTGGCTGGGCACTGCTGCCATCCCGGTTTTCAGCAGGCCATGGATCATGTGTGCTCCCTGCTTGCCTAAAGCATAGCCAACAAGTTAAACCTTAAACCATAAGTTACAGATGTTTTTGTTTGTGGTTCTCGGGTCTGGTCATGTCAGTTAAAAGGAACCTGGGGAGGATAAAAACCTTTCCATTAATCACAGCCTTTTGCAGGAAAGCACAGATCCTTCACCTGGGATCCCTCGCGCCCTGGCTCGTCGAGCAGCAGCTGTCAGCTCTCCATCTCTGCAGCTCTTGAGAAATCCCAGAGCTGAGCCTCCATCCCAGTAAACAAAGTCCGGTTGTGTTTTTCTTCTGTGACTCATCCATCAATTCGCAATTGCTCAGGAGTAATAGAAAGTGCCTGGCAAGGGACAGGCCTGCCCAGCGGGCAGCTGAACCACGGGGGGCTCAGGCAGCTGGCTTTGCTGCTGCTCCGCCCAAAAAAACCCATCGTTATCCTTCTTCTTCCAGCTCCATTCTCGTAATTATTATTTTTGACCCTGAGAGGACTGAGGATAGAGCATGGAATCTATTTCCGTGCAAGACATCTTTAAAGCATGACATTTCCCTGTTACTTCATTAAATTAAGTGCTGTCCTCTTTTAGTGGCCTGGCTTTTTGAGTCCTGAATCAGACACATCGTCTGATGAAATATTTTGCAAGTAAATAATAACTAGAACCATGTGCATTAATTTGAACTACCACAGGCACGGTAAAAATGGCATGGACCACGCCGTGCAGACAGAGCACAGGATTAAGAATGTGGGTGAGGACGATGCAGTTAGAAAACTGTATTGGGTTGGAACTGGCCTGATTTGGTGAGGAGTGGCTGAATTTTTGGAGGGGGTTACATTTCTTGTTCAGGGTCTCAGTTTTCATATAAATGAAATTTTGCAACCCTCATCATGGCAAGAATAATATTGAACTAGGGAACTTTGTTACAGCTCTCTGCTCCCTGTAAAGGGAACAATTCCTACATCCTTAGCAGGGGAGACAAAGAAATGAATATGCATGAACTTTATGCTCAAGGGTGTTTCCTTTGGATCGTGGATTTGACACAGCCCAAGAGGGAGAAGTTTGCTCTGCTACTTTCTATATTGTAGCAGTTCTGTAAATAACGGGAAGTGCTTGTTCCTTTAAACTGTCAGTCTGGCACTTTCCATCAGCTCTTTAAAAATGTATGTGTATATATATATGTGCGCACACAGTGCACACAAGGGAGAGGAAGGTATTTGTGGAAGCAGAATGTTTATTGACTATTTATTTTGTGAATGATTTTGGCAGTGGGAGAAACAGTCACCTTTCTGACTGCCTGCTTAGCAGATCCTCACCAGCTTTAACGCTGCATCTCCTTTGTCTTGGTGAGGAGGAGGAGGAGGAGGAGGGCTGAGTAGCGTTGCTATTGCAGTGACTCCTAGCTAAGAGCTAAGCCTCTTATACTCAACAGCCTCACGCCATCGCTCAGGGTGAAATGTTCTCAACAAGTGGTGTGGGGTCACCTGGAGTGCCAGGCAGCCAAAGGATCAGCCTTGCTTGTGTGTCTGGGAGCACGGCTGGCTGGAGGTTCTTCCTAGAGCCGATGGGATTGGGGACTGGAAGTTTAGGAAGTGACCATGAGCTGTGTGCGGGCAAGGGCAGCGGGGGAATGAAAGGCTTGCCAAGCTGAGCTCCATGTTGACGTCGTATTACAGGCATGAACTGTATCAGGGAAGCTGATCGCGGGGGCGGTAGGAGATGGCTGAGTGACTCGCATAGCCTGGAATTGCTCCCCGGCTAATTAAGAGGAATGGGAAGGAGCACAGCAAGGAGCAATGCTTGAGGAAACCTAATGCTGCCATGAGCATGTGGGAATATTCCGAGCCTCTGGAGGGATTGTGCAGCCAGCCACTTGGGAGGGGTTCCATAGGGAGGCACCTCAGCTCCCTTCTCCCTGCGTCTGGGGCACATAAATCAGATGTGAGCCCTGGACCAGCTCCGGGCATGCAAATGAAGATTAAAAGTAGTAGCACGTGTCAATAACCTCCAGCCATAACTGCCAGTCTCTTGAGTAAATTACAGACCTGCTGTCTCAACCAGCTTTAGCTCAAAGAGGCATGGATTTAAAACAAAATCTTTAAATAACCTAGGAAAGTCACCAGTTTTAAATGGTGGCAGACACATACAAAAACAGATTTTGAAATGAAGATAATCATGATGGCGCCAGACAGATAGATGAGGAGACTCTCAACGGGCAGCCCTGCTTGGCTTCGACTGTTAGTGAGAAGCAAGGGGTATAATTGTGTCTTACACAAGACTGTACGCCTGCTTGTACTTTAGAACGAGGAGAAATCAGGAGATCTCTCCCCCTCTGAATCTTCTTTGGTGAACCAGTGCTTACCTCTCCAAGGCAAGGAGCCATTCCCAAGCCAGCCAGACCCGGTGCCCTGGCAGGGGCGGGCAGTCCGGGGGGCAGAGGCGGGAGGTTTGGGTGAGATGCTCTGTGCAGCCCTGCCTCGGCAGCCCAAGGCCAGAATGGCCAGGCCCCTTCTGGAAACAAAGGATGCCTTTTGCTGGGTGTCTTGTACGGCAGAATTGTGGTGGCTTGTGTGGCTTTTAGCTCTCTGACCTTTATTTAAATGAAATGCAGAGTAATCTGTATCTAAGTGGAGTTGTTCTGTCTCATTAGCGTGATTAAATAGATGGCAGAGCGTTACTAAGCTCATTGTCAAAGAGACTGTTGCTTAGTAATTTGAACTGCAATAATCTCGTTATTCAGTCTTTTTTCCTTACAACGATGGTGGCTCTGTTGTTACGGGCGCATTCATGAGCCTGCACGCAAACCCCGACAACTGTGATGGCATTTAAAACATGAGGCCACAGGCTCCGAGGAGTCATCCAGGGTAAAGCTGAGTAGGGGGAGCCTCTGGGACGTTTGGCGGCGTGGGCCTGAATGAGATTTTGGGTTTTACAGAAACACAGAACTAAGGGGTGAGCTCAGGCGTAGGGGCCCTACCAGCCTCCTCTGCTTCAAGGACTCAACAGATGCTCCTCCTCTGCCTCCTCAGCAGCCAAAGTGCCCCGGTGACATCCAAACTAACGGCACATCAGTGTTGCACCCGCACAGAGACAAACCCTTCTCAAGCAGGCACTGAGGTACGATTAACAAGAGCCCTACCTATGGCTGTTGCGGCCTGCAAGTCCTGGAGCTCTAACTCCAAACATCGTTGAGGGCACGGGAAGAGGAAACCCCATCCACGGGGCTGGCACCAGGCGGAGGGTGCCTGGGTCAGGGCTCGAAACTCGGGGACAAGGCAGGGCCCGCGCAGGCGGAGGCCATGTCCCCCGTTCTCCTCACAAAGCCACGGAGGGGCTGCTTATCCCCACGGTCACGCTGCCCAGCCCGGACTTTAGAGCGCAGGCCGGCCATCCCCCCCTCCCCGCGGCTGCCCTGACGGGGTGCGGGGCCGGGCCGCGCTGCGNGGGATGCGGGTTTGGTCCGGGATGGGGGTGGGGCGGAGCGAGGAGTGGGACACGGGGGACGAGGACACGGCGACAGCGTTCAGGGAGCATCCCCGGTGGCACAGCGGGCGGCGGGATGGGGTGGGGGGGTTACCGGTGCGGGAGGCGTTGTGGGGCGCCGGCCCCGGC
>VXBO01007938.1:360350-391123 GCA_013400135.1 Rhinoptilus africanus
GCCCCGCGCCCCGCCGCCATTTTGACGTCTGAGGAACAAAAGAGGCGAAGCTGCCGCTGGCGCCGGCCTGATACCAGGTAACGGGCGCGTCTCCCCGCTCCCCTGGGACCCCCCCCGCTNGGGCGCCGGCCCCGGCTCAGCGCGGCGGGGGTGGGCCGTAGTTAGGCGTGCTTTGGTGTGTGGGTGACCCCGGAGCTGGTTGTCGCCCCTTGCTGTTACTCAGCAGTTCCCATCCGTCTGAATCATGAGGCGATGGTTTTCCGTTTTACCCGGGTGATGGATGTGCTGCAGGCTTGGCGGCTGTTTCACACGCCCGGTAATGTTACAGAACGAAAAAAAGAATGATTCGGGATGTGTTGCATAATTGGACATGCCGCTCGCTAGTACCGTTTTTCTGCATAAAACGGATGTACTCGGTGATGTCTTGTTATGAGCTGGTGTGAGCATCGCAGATTTATGATGCCTTGTTAACGTGGCTTGGTGACCTCAGGTTTTTAAACAAAAACACTTACGGTTGGGGCTTTGTAAATAGGCATTCAGCTTAAGAAAATAAATGTTATCGTTGTTGATAGAATAACAGCCTCTTGGTAGTTACACCCAGATATGTCCTTGGCCTTAATTCCACTGTGAAAAGTATGTGTGTTTAACACTTATATCTTTTTTGATATATGCTGGAATTTAGTTGCCGTCCACTTCTAGCCTGTCTCTTTATTTTTTGACATGGTGCCTTATGCGTCCCATATGTTCAGGTGTTTTAGAAATGCATCCAGTTCCCATGTGCTTTTTTTAGACTCATGAAGGTCTAAGGGAGGAGTTCTGTGTCAAATATTGTAATTAGAATTGTGTTTTAATGTTTAGTTCTGGAACACTAAAGCCAATGTGAGTTTGTTTTAACTTTTCAGTTGGATGGTGTGTTACTGGTCATTACTCAACATGTAACAGTGAAGTAAGGGTAGAACAGGTCAAATTTGACGTTTGGGAATAACAAGGTCAGGGTTATTTTGGCATTTAAATGTCTAAGAATTGGCATCTTTGCACATAACTTTGCTTATATAAGATAAAAGGTATTTATAAAATGTGAAATTGTCTTTAAGTTTAAATTAATTTGCGTATTTTCAGGACTTAGAATAATATTGAAGGGTGGGCACTGGATTTATATACACATGCATTCGCACACAAATATTTAAAAAATGGACTGATAATTTGTTTACATTTGGTCTGTTTAGCATCTTTGAGCTGTTGTTATTATTATTTCTAGATTAAAGTGTGTTACTAAATAGGGAAGAAACCAATGATTTAAATCCCAGAATTCAGGAAAATTTCTTCCAAAAAAAAGAGTTTTAAGTGCTCGTAAGTGTGTTCCGGTTGAGGGTCATGGGAGGGATTTCAGGGAAGGATTACAGCCATTCATATGTACTTGTTTGTAAACATTTCTCACAAACTTGGCCAGGTAGCTTTTCATACATTTATATTAATTCATTTAATTGAAAAGCCATTTTCCTGCCTTTTCAGTCTTTGTTGTTCTATACTTCTCTGAAGTAATAATCTGTTATCTCATTTGTGCTACTTCAGTCGTATGAGTAATGTAAGCTTTATGTTGGCGTTTCTTCTTGAGGAAAGGTAGGTCAGAGCCATCGTAACCATGTGGTATGGTAACTTGGGAAGGAGATGGAAAAACTGGACAGTGGTCAGCCATGTGAATGCTGGGCATGGTGCGCTCCAAAATTCTTTCACTTCAGATTTGTCAGGCATGCAGTTTTGAAAATACAGGATGAGAAAAGATGTTAAAGAAAGAAACTCTTTGCTGCCTGTCAGTGGATGGGCTTCCAGCCAGGTTACTGGTATGGAGGTACTTTAATTGTTCTCTGATCAGCTGGGGAGTTGTAAGAGGATATTTTGGGGATGTTTATTCCTTTAAAGGGTAGGGGAAGGGTGTTAATGTTGAGGCACTAAGGGTGTTTCAGTCTGTCAGCTATGGTGCTAGGGGTGCAAATGTGTCAGCCCTTTTAGCTTAGGAATAGGTGGATGCAGGGAAGTGTATGCTGTCAGGTTGATGGTGGAAGACTTACTTCACTGGCAACATAAATTCCACAAGGATATTGTATCTAAGGGATCAATTAAATAGAAGTCACTCTTAAAAATCTTTAATTCTTTACTGTCTGAATACTTTCAGAGAATTGAATTAGATAAGGTCTGGGTAAATTCTGGAGTAACTGCTATTATATGTCAGTTACTTTCGTCGGTTCTCAACTGATGATGTTTGGAAATCGGGACACAGCTGAGGTGTTTCTCTGAGAGATCAGGGGCGCTGCTTCCACAGCCAAATCGGTGCCTGCTTGAGGTTGGGAGCAGTTCCAGATCCAGAATAATCAAAACAAGAGTCTCCTCAGTAACGCTTCTGATGCTGTCCTGCCTGGGAAACTGTGCTTCAGATGGGAAAGGCTAGGGGCAAAGGCAGGGTTTTGAAGTGAAACATGATTTGATGTGGTTTTTAATGCTAAGCTGAGGTGTAGCTTCTTCCTTTTTGATATATTCATTGGTTTCCTTAATGTTTCTATACCAATGCTTAAACATAGAACTTTTTTAATGGGTAGGAGCCTATTCCAAAAGTTCAGATATGACATCAAAAGATGCTGGGGTAAGAGCTAAGTACAGTGGAGTTTGAAGCTTTATTAGTTGACATTTTACATTCATAATAATTCTTATGTATTTAGGGAGGATGGGTTAGAACCATTATCTGAAAGCTATCAGGTTTTTACGCTGGTGTGTGGAAAAAACTTGCTGCCTCTCATTCGGTTCATCCACTTATCAGTTGTTGAATTTGCTGATGCTTAGCGTGTCCCTGTTGGCAAGAAGCTGCGGTTGGTCTCCAGGCAACGCAGGTCCGGCTGAGCATCTCTCTGCCTTGCTTGAAGAGATGAAAATTTTCCATTGCGGGTAGAGGATTTTTCCTCTCGCTAATTCTTTTATCTGGCTTTCTGTCTTGCCCAAGGTTATTGTTTCTTTGAAACAATGTAGGGATGGTTTTCAAATATTAAGAGGATACATTTTAGAGTTTTAAGGTATAACTGCAGATGTGCATGTCTATAGATTTTGTTAGAAATATCTCATTAGAATGTTATTTTTGGGCCTTTCATAATACCTATTTTGTTTTAAAATAATTCTTCCCCCCTTTTGCAAAAAGCTGTATGACACAATTATCATGTGCTGTAAGTTGCTAGAAATTTCTCCTCCTGCAGAGTCTGAAATATTGGAAGACCTAATGGAAGCAAAATTGTTCAAATGAAGGCCTAACATTGCTTGTATTTAATTGAGTATTTAGGAGCTTGAAATTGTCACTGAAGTCTTCACTTGTGTAGTGTAAAGTCTTTGAAATCCGGACTGTGTCTCAGAAAGACGAGATGTGTTAGAATAAGGTAATAGGTACAGAAAGTACTCTTTCACTCTACTGGTTATCAGATGTTTAACCTGCGGTCTCTGATGACTCTGTGTCTGGTTTGCTGGTGCATATGGAGGATTGTCTGTTGGAGGTAGTTGGAACCAGTTAATGCCCAGTTTTGCATTGTTTTACTGGAAAAAGAAAGGCTTGCACATAAAATGGCTTTGACCACTGAGTCTTGCTTTATGAAGACAAACTCTGTGCATGTGCCATGATGAATGGTTGGGCAAGAGACAGCGCAGGTGGTGGCTGGTTTAGAGCTGTGTACGTGCTGCTCAGCCAGTTCGTAGCCCAAATGGAACAGGTAAGTACTGAATTCACACAGTAGCCTTTCAGGTGTACTGCCTTTCTTGGTCCCTGTCTTCTGTCCTGCTGTGTTGACACTGCCTTGCAGTGTTGACATCCAAAAAGTTGGAAGGAACTGAAAAAAAAAATAATGGGATGATGTGGTGAAACTGGTTATGATGCTCCAGGTTGAGATTTATAGTGAACAAGCTCAAGGACAGAAGAGACAATTATTTAGGCTACTTTTCCTCAGAAAATCACACTTGGAAGAAGCAATGGTTTGGGGGGTTTATGCCAGAATCTGTATTAGAATGAGCACAGCAAAAATGTTGATTTTATTTTCTTGAAGCACAGAAGACTTTGAGCATGTCCAAATAGCTGTGTTGTGCTATGATGCAGAAATTTTCTACAGTGCCTGAAACCTTGTCAGGAATTGTGATTGCTGCTTAATTTCATGCTTATTGAAGATGACCTCTTTCTTTTAACATTTACTCTTTTCCTTTTTCATATCTTTTTCCAGAACAGCAATTTATCTACCTTATGATTTGTATATGTGGGGACAATGTGATGATGATTGGTTTTTTTAAGGTGACATCAATTAAATTAATCTGTTTCCTTGTTAGAAAAATGAGAAGTGAAACTGCTGATGTGATAGGCATCATCTTCATGTCTCTGAGATGTTAGCTCCTTCAGGAGATTGCTTCAATTTAACTGGAGATCTGAGGTTAAATTAATGGGTGGATGTGGTCATACTGATATAACTAGCATTGCAACTGGGAATCTGTTCAAGCAAATTTAGGAAAAAATTTGGATTTGGATTAATAGAACCAGCCAGTTTTCTGAAGAGATGTCTGTGAATATTGAAGTTGAGGGTGTAGCTCTAGATGAGGAGGGAACAAAGTGGTTTGGAGAATCATTTCAGAATTCATGGAAATTAGTCTTGCAAGGATGAGGGGTAGAGGAAGTAAATACTGATTGGGCTGCAGTGAGCTGCACAGTGAGAGGAGGACTGGCTTCCAGTTTTTCTGTTGAAACAAAACCTTTTCATGTATTTAAATGTAAATGTTGAATGGTGATTTCTTGTTTTAAAGTGCAAGTAATGATTGAACATCACTATGGACAGTTTGCTTCCAAAAAATAAAATAGTCTTTCATGAGCTTGACTTCTTGAAATTATTTTTTTTCCTAACAGTATGCAGTTTTTTAGAAATGCAGAATTGGATCATGAGCACAGTGTGGATGCTGGTGCTGTATTGCAGGTTTTTGAAGAGAAAATGGGGTTTCTCAGTCATTCTGTCTGAGTTTTCTCTTTTTGGTTAGTGATTGTTTCTCTTGAAGACAGTTGTGCAGACCACGCTTGCGTGTGCTGTAGAGTTGCTGGCTGCTATAAAAATTGCCTGTAAAGCAACAGACGTGTTTAAGGGAATAAGACTTAGTATAGTTGTGTCGCATTACCCGGGCTAATAAAACTAGCTAGCTCTTTTGCATCATGAAATGTATTTCAGTCTGTGGGGGGGTGAGAGCAATATAGCCAAGCTCATGTGAAAGCTTCATTTTATAGATTACTGAAATTGATAAGATTTTTTCAAGTGTTTTTGTACTGCTGTTTGAATATGTAAACTGTATGACATTAAAATGGATTAATTCTTTGACAGTGGTTATTATGGTGAGCCTGTAATTGGCCCCAGATCGTGTACTATTAGATCACTGAAAGATGAAACATGAAATACGTAAATAATTTTTTTAAAAAGGCATTTTTAAAGTACTGTGCAGGTGTGCTTGTACAAAAGGTCCATGTCGCTTTTACTAGGGAGAGACTGTGCTTGAAATGGGTTACATTTACCAGCGGAAACAGTCATGCCTTTCCCCTTGGTTTTGTTATGCCACATCAGACTGTCTCTGATAAGACTCCTCTCCTGTCCTTACTTGCTCAAGTCCAATCTGCTGTAGTTTACCAAGAAACAGAGTGAAAATATTCTTTTGTATTTTGCGGTTTTGAACTTCTGTAGTTGCTCAGTCATCCTGGAAGCAGTTTATATGTTCAAGGTCTTTAGGACCCAGTTATTTTCATAACTTTTTTAGGGAAAGAGCATGAGAACAGGATGTGTTACCTGATTCGAGATTTATTTTCAGTAGTTTGAAATGCTTTGAAGCATAAATAAAATTTTAAAAGCCATGTTAAATGTGTCCCATGAACTTGAGCTGTTCTGGAGCAAAAACTCAATCTGTCATGATCATCAGAAGTAAAGTCTGGTAACCTACTCTTGAAGAATTACAGTTGAAAATGTGGATGGGTATTTCAAGACTGATGACTGTTTCCTGGGCTGCTTTTTGCCCATTTTCTACAAGGGACGAAACGTCTTCATTTTAAATATATTGATGGTATAGATGAACATACACACGAATAGGATGTGTGAAATATATAACAGAGCGCTTTGGCCACCATTCTTTCTATAATACTTTATTTATAGATGATCTTTGCTTTTTGCTGCTCTGGAAATTTTTGCTGAAGGAGTTAGTCTGGATTGTAGCATTTGGGCATCTAAGCTTAAATTTAACAACCTTGTCCTATGGCCTGCTAGTGCTTATGGTTTAGAAAGTGTTAGGGATCGGGACTTCTGAAGGGAATACAGGCAGAGAAAATGTTTGTGTAGTTATGTGAATGTGACCTTTGAACAGGACTGGACAGTTGTCCTTTTGAGCAACTTCTCATGTATGGCAAATTGGTCACAACTCAAGGGCCAGTCACAAAGATACCATGTTCTTTTATTGAGTGGCTAGAAATAGTTCCCAGACTGCTAAATTCATGGTAGTGAAAAAGGCATAGCCTTGGATTTATTTTAATCTTAATGCTGGAATTTCTGGTGGTTTTGGTATCTTGAATAACACTTTCATGTGTGTAATCCACACAGTTTAGCTCTAGCTGTCGTATTTTTGGAAGATTAAAGGCTGAATGCTATTTTGGTTTCTCCGTGACAAAGGGCGGTATTGTTTTTTTAGAGTAACTGGGGTTTTCAGACACTACTGCCAGAATACTGTTTTAAGATGGATCAGTTTCTAAATAGGAAGTATAAGTAGCTTAGTTTTGGTGGTTCAGGTTTCTTAGTTTCCATGGCATTTTTACTTGGAAAAGAGGTTAGTTCTGAAATTACACAATCCCTGGAAAAGCTGCATGGGTCAGAATTGTGTGCTCTTTTCTGGCTGAATATGCTTAGTAACCTGTAACTTGGTTTTATTTTAGTTCTAGGAAATTAAAATAGCTTTACATGAGAGGTAAAACTCTGCCATTTCTCCAGAGCTCTGCGTCTCTAGTTGTTTAAATTACAGATTACAAATGGTGTAGGGAAAGCTGAAGGTGTTGCTTTTTGGGATCTTGAAATATTAGTTGTACTGACCACATAACCTCCTCGATGAGGTTTAAGAAATTGCAGCTGAGGGGCTGCTGTGCATGCTTCTGTTCGGAAGAGGCTGGAAGCTCTTGGAGACTGCCTTGATTACTGCCTTGCTTTCCCAGATAAAAGGATTGGGGAACAGGGTTTCTTTTACTAATGTAGAGCTGGTTTAAGGAAGATAGGGATAATGTTTGTGCATGAGCAACAATAATAGAATATTATGTAACTTCAGGGTGGAGTTTTTTGTTTATAGTTTTCTCCCTTAATATATTATTCTTAATGTTCCATAATTCTTAATTTATTTTGTTAAAGTTGTATTTAAAAGTCTTTGTTATTTGCTGCAAGAGAAGGCTCTGCAGCTGTGGTGGTAAATTTACAGATGTAAATACAAGTCTTAACCTGTGTGGCAGTGTTTATTTCTTACAGTAATGACTACTGTGTTTGGGTTATGTTTAAAGGAAGACAAAACTAGAACTCCATGTCTAGAAAGTAAAAGGAGGTAGCATGAACCTGTTGCTAGTTTAAAAAAAATGGTTTATGATGAAAAAGTGCACCTTTTATACATTTTTCAGCATCTCAGTGCATTGTTTTTCATTTCTATATTATAGATAAAATTTTTAGTGGATAGAAAAGGCATAATGCTCTTGTTACAAAAAAGGGATCTCATAGAGTGCTGGCTTACATTCTTGAGAAGTTCATAGCAGAACAGGATCTTGAATGTAGCACTTGGGAGTCCTTTGCTATTGTAGCTGGTGTTGGAGTGTCCTCCCTCCCCTTTCAGTGGAGGGGAAAAAAGTTCTAGAGGGGTAATACCTTTAGGTGTGACATACCTGACCTGAGGTCCTCAAAAGAACCTAAGGCATTTCAGAATGCTTTTCTGCAGTTTTAAACAGATGAGAGATTTAAAAAAAAAATAAAAAAATTAGTTCTTTTCAAGTAAGTTAAACTGCTAAAAAAAGGTCCCAGTATTTTTGTAAACACTTAAAAAAACCCTACATGCTATTTCAGCTGTGTTTGACTTGTCATGTGCCAGTGATAGATGAACTCTGGTATAGCGTAGAATTTTTTTAGAATCTAGTGCCAGTGGATGTTACTCAATTTTACTGTTAAATTCCTCTGATAATACTGCAGGAAAAATGCACACAACTTGATACAGGGAGTTCCTGTAATTTGTATGGAGGAGGGCAAGGGCTGCTGCTTTAATTTGTTGAAGTGATGAATAGATGCTTTCTACCTGATAATAAGCATGCATTCATTCTTAGTAGGAATCTTTTTATTATGGTCTAATGTTAAAAATAGGATTAGCTTTCCACCTTGATGGGCCAAGACTGCTATCCAGTCAGCTCTGTAAACTTTGTGCGTGTTCACGTATAATTCTGGGTTGCTAAATACAGTCTGTTTTGTATGATTTAAGTAAATTTTTCTTTCCTTTTTATCTGGAGAAGGTCTTTCATTTTTCCAAATTACAGCAATGTGGTGCTACTGTTACCAGCCATTTAATAAGGATAGAATAAAAATTTAAAAAGGGAGAGAAAATTACATTATATCATCACTTCTAACAAGCAGGTGGTTTCTTTCATTGGTCTAGCCCAAGCACACTACATTCACCAAGAAGAATTTGCTGGTTTTGGCCTTTTGTGTCTGTAGGTGGTTATGATAGATTCATCAGTACAGTGCCTGACTCCCATCACCCTCATGATTTACTAGTGAAGGCTGCAGCAAAAGTGTTTCTGCTTGGAAAGGCAATGCACGTATAGTCTCAGTATGTAGGTGTGGAGGAGTTGGTATTTGTGCTTTGATTTGCAAGTGTTCCTGCTGAGTATTTTTGTAAAACATTATGCTTACTCATTTCTGAGTACAAGTCATGTGGGCATAACTTAATGATCGTTCCATTGATTTCCTGCAGAAGAGCTTAAATAACCTTGACTTGCGTAGAAACTTAGAGCTCAGCATCCTTTTTTTTTTATTTTTGCCATCACAACCACTTGGTTTATAGTTTTCCGTAATGAAAAAGAGGCATGTTTTTTTCCCCAACTCTAGTCTTTCTATTAAAATAAGCTCAATGGAGTTTTCTGGGATACCTTATGGGTCTGGGTATTTCCAGACAGTAGCCAAGTTTGTTAGCCAGTGTGAAGACCTACAGCGTATTTGCTGCCTTGTGCCATGCTTTGTTCTTGCATGTAGGGAAAACAGAAAATAAGATGAACTAAAAAGCAATATGCTCACCTGTGTGATGTCTTCCTCCCCCTCCTTGATGCTGTGGCACTGCCACTCTTCCTCCCATGATGTTGAAAGCTATTAAGCCTGCTGTATTAAGTTTGCATTACTTGCTGTTTAGGGGACATTTCTCTGTTTACAATGAAAAAAACCCTGAGAATCGACAGTGTCAGTGCACTCTTGTACTGAAGATAAGACTTTTCCTTAAAATTAGTCACCAGAATAACTGTTTGCTGTGTGTAATCATGCAGAATTTAAGGCTGCTTCTAAGGCTTTTTCCAAAACTGTAGGATTCATATGAGTCCATTATTATGTGGGCACTGCACTTCTACCTTACTGAGATACAAAGTTAGAAATTATAGCCTTTATTGCTTAAACTTAGTTATTTTGTTACTATGGAAGATACAAAAGGCCTCAAAAGCATCCTATTGTGGGACTTGCATTATATTTAGAGGTATAGTGCATCCTCAGCGTTAGGAATCTATTAAAACAGTTGTGATAAATGAATGCAGAGGTTTCTTTTTCTGCCAAGAATGAAAACATCTATAGGACAGGGTTAGCTTCCCTAATCTATATACAGTTCATCTTCAAAAGGTAATTTTCTGTTTCTGGCACTGTTTTAAGGCAACTGGCTGGACACTAGAGGATTTCAGTATCTCCATTCTAGTCATAAGAACTTCTGGAGCAGAACACACCAGAGTAACTTCAATTCATGAGCCAAGCAGCTACCAAAGTGGGTGTTAGAAGCAATTCCTTACCAATGTTAAACTGGCCAAATTTGCTAATAGAACAGTGTTGTGTAGAGGAATGGCATTGGTTTTCATCAAAATGAACCACAGGTTGTGCAAGGACTTTGTGCCTGAGCATGTTTAACATATCTAATGTTTTTTATATTCTGATGTTGCATCCTGCTTTGTATTTTGTGTTCTTTGATTCAAGGAATGTACCTTGCCGTTTGTAAAGTAACATACTACTAATAATGGAACATGTTGTTTGGTCACATAAGGACTTGTAAAATTCCTGTAGCTATTCCAGTTTGATAGGTGCTTTGCAAAGTGTGTTTGTTCTGCTTCAGTTGTGAAGGGTTGTTCTCTTTGAGCATTGTAATGACTTGCCAACTCAGACCTGAGCTACGTTTTCGATTTTGTGCACAAAACAGGTGGTGGGCTTTCACAAATACACCATGCGCTTTCCACACTGGTATTTGCATCTTCCTATGTCCTTTCTCAGCTGGTACTAATTTGTTCCTGAATGTTCTTCAGATTGAAGCAGCTTGCTCTTTGGTTTCTCTGTGTCAGTTTTTTTTGTTTCTCTTCTTGGCTGGCTTTGCCATTCCTCTGTTTCTGTTAATCTCAGGAAAGGGCTTAGCTTTGTCTGGTTCAGTGGGGTTATAGGGTCCTGCAGCAGACCTGCAGGTGGGTACAGTCACAGCTTCTCCTGTGCACTACCCAGTGAAGTGAGAAAGGACAGGCAGAAAGCTTTGCTGCCTTGCTATTTCTGTTGCTGTAAAGCTGATTTATTATGGCTATTTGGAGCTGCAGATATTGACCATCCAAAGCAAAAAATCTACACTTGAGAGAACCTAATTTTAACAGATTGGTTAGGAGGGCAGTTCTGCATCAGTAATTCTGTTATTACAGAGTTTTTGGAAGAGGTGTTATTTTTGAGGTTGTTATGAAGGAAAGAGCTGATGCTTAATTGAGAGCTATGCTCTCCAGAGGATGTGTTCGTTAATGCAATTACGTATGGGACTAAGTCAAGAATCCATAATGACATTAAATGCCTTCCAAAGAATGCTGTCACCTGGGATTAATATTAAAAGTTTGAGAACATGAGTTCACTGCGGTATTATTTTGGTGGTCATTGTCACATGTGAATGAGAATAAGATGTCTGTACATGTAATTTCTGTTTTACAGATTTGGGTTTTAAACATCACTTGCTGCTTACTGTAAAAATGACATTGCTCAAGCTATTGTTATTACGTCTAGATGAGGTTTTTGTTTGCTTCCTTGAAGTTACATCAGATTTTGCTCTTAAAATGCTTAACATGTGAAGGAATAGTACCTGCTTTTTTTGCTGACGTGTCCTTTGAGCAAAAGATCTTAACCAAAGGCGCTTAAAAGCACACAGGAGGAAAAGGTCAGGGTACACTGAGCCTGTATTTTCTGTCGGAGAAAATTGCCTAAAATCAGGTGTTCTTTTCTCTTTCTTGCTCCAAGAGCACTGGAAGCAAACTGGGTGTAGAATCAGAGGAAAGGCAGTGAAGAACTGTATTGTGCTAATGCTGATTGACATCAGTGCCACTTGAAGCTGTTGGTCTTAGGTTAAAGTTTTTATTTCTAAGGAAGTGGAACCAATTTGACATACTTGCAAGGCTGTTTATGGAAGTATTTGTAAGTGAAACAGTGCAAAGCATTTCTGATGGGCATTGCAACTGTGTTCCAGGTCCTGTTGTTGTCCTGCCTAAATATTGCATAACTGATACTTTTACAATATCAGAGCTATAAAAAACTTGCTTTGTCATCCCTCGAATGGGAAGTTACACTGTGGTGTGCTGCCAGATCTTGCTTTTTCAGGAAACAGTGAAGTAGCACGAGTAGTCCTGTCCAATTCTGGGCTTGGCAATTCCATCACACTGAGTGAACGTGGTGCGCCATGTGCGAATATTCTCCAGACCACTTGGGTATACCTGAAAGCAAACAAGTTGACCTGCTTTTAATGAGCTCCCTGAAGTGTGTTGGGTAAACAGGGTGTTGTGTACGGTCTGTTGGAGGTGCGTTTTGCTCAAGTCTCATTTCTGTAGTGTAAACATCTTCTAGGCTTAACTCCTGCTGCAACTCTGCTCCCATGCAGCAGGACTAACTTGGTGTTTGAGGTTAAGGGGTGTTGCAAGGTAGTTTCTAAGTTTGAATCACTGCAGCTGCCAATCAGTGTCTCTACATCAGGGGTAATTAAGGAGGCAGCCACAGAATGGTAATACTGCCTTGGAAAGAGTGGCGCTTGTCATGCTAATGTACTGGGATGCTATTAAAAGTGGCTGTGTCAGTGTAAAGCTCTGTCACCACGGTGACTGTCACTCCCAGTGAAAGTTGGCGCTCTTCTGGTTTTCCCCAGGAAATTCCAGAAGACTGGAGGCATTATTGGCTCTTGGAAATCGTTATTAAAACTCTTGAGACTTGTAAAATTACTGGTACTTTATACAAACATGAACTGATGCATTAACATTTCTCTAATAGGAAGTGGAAGCAACTCTTAGGGATTACTCGGGCACTGATGTGGCTTCCTAAATGTGTGTCTGGTGGATGTTGGATGTCTGTGGGACATCTGGTGAGCACCTTACACCTGAGGAGCAGCGTGGCCCTGCCTGGAGCGGCACTGAGCACGTCCGTGGCTCCAGTGCCACCTTCTGTCTGCGGTGGCAGCGGATGGGTGAGACTGCCCGGTGTCCCAGGCCAGGCTGCACCGCGGCTCTCCACGCTCTCTGGGCACCGCAGGGCTGCTCAGATTGGTGGTAGTTAAAGAGGTTTTGGGAATCGGTTTGCGTCTGGGGTGGAACTGAGGGGTTTTTACCTGTATGTCTCCCAAGTTGTCAAGTTGTTGATGTTGAGGTAGATGAGAGACTTCTCTGGGGATGCAGTAGCTGCATTATGAAAAATACTAGGAAAATAAAAGTGGTACAAATAGAGGTGGAAAGTTTACTGATTTTGCTCTTATCTTCAAATAAATAGAGTATCAAAGACAATACTGCTTCTCAGAAGTACTATTCCAGATTAAATTTTACGTACTCTTGCAGAGGTGGCCTGAGTTTTGTTTGCTGTATTAAATAATTTGTTTTTTTAAAAACAAACGAAAAAGCTGGTAACTTTTTGTCAAATAGGGCTCTTGAAAGCAAGGAGGGAGGGAAAAAAAAAGCTAACTGGCCTGTAGTGAGTACAGCTCTATTGACCTGTTTTCCTTAAGTGGGGGTAAACATTCCAGGAGCTGGAGTTCAATTTATCGATCTGTTATTCCTTTAAGCAGTTTATTTGTTTGATTAATGTCCTTATGTGCAGTGTATGCTGCAGGCATCTGTAGTTCTGTTAGCGCCCCTGCTTTAGGCCCGCAGGTCTCTGCTTTTCCAGGTAATGTAAAGCTGTTAAATATCTAAGGAGGACAAATAAAAATAGACCTGTGACCTAGAACACTTTGTAGTCTCTTTGAATTAAGTGCATTATTGTTAGTGTAATGATCTTCAGACAAAGTAAGTACGAGGTTGTTTTTAGCTGCAAAAAGTTAATGATTAAAGTTTGGGTCTAAAATTAGAGCAACTCGACTTAAAAATTTACTGGAAGGTACAAAGCAAGACAGTCATGATTTGTTTATTTTAGCTTTGCTCCTTTAGTTGCGTATTGAAGCGGGAGGCTGGCCGGGGCTGAGCAGTGTGCAGTCGCAGGGGTGCATGTGGACCCGCTCTGCTGCCTCCTGCTGCTGCTTTTCCCCAAAAATTAGTTCCTGGAAAACGGCTTATGTATTATGGTTTTCATTGGAAAAGTTATTACTTTGAATATCTGACGTGTCCTGAATAAGCTGGTGAAATAAGTGTCCAGGCAGGTTTCTGGGACTGCTGTTCTTGTCTGGGAGGGAGGAATTGTAAATTTGGGTTTATTTAGGAATTTCTGTGGCTGGGTTGGGATGTGTGCACGGGGGTGGGAGGGATCGCTGGGAACGCTGACGTCTCTGGCTCTGTGGACAGACGCTGGAGGGCGTTAGGCATAACTTGAAGTAGGACTCGCCAGGACTTACCATCAATACTTTTTTAATTAATTAAAAAAAAAAAGCGCCAGGGTTTATCTGCAGCTCGCCCTGCCCTGCTGCGCATGCGCGGGCGGGCGGGGCGAGCGCCCCGGGGGCTGTTAGCCCCCGCCCCTCGACAGCTCCCATTGGCTGAGGCGCTGTGGGGGCGTGCCCCGGGCCTGACTGCCTGGCCGCGCCCCGCGACGGCCCGCAGTCGGCCGCCTCCCTGACGCGGTCGTGCGCTGCTCCGCTCCGCTCCCCTCCGTCGGAGCGGCACCGGCTCTCCGTCAGCCTTGCTTACCCAGGCCTCAGCGGGCGGGGAGACTGACGGCCCGGCGTTCTCTTGTGTTTGTTTTAACAGACTTTTGAATCGGAATAAACAGCTTCAGGTTTCGGAGGCTTCTGGCTCTGAACTGCCTTCACTACTGTCGCCTTCTTCTGTCTAATGTGCTACAAGGATGAGCCCAGCATTTGGAGCTATGGAAGTGGAGCACTATTCCAAGGGAGTCCTGCTCGAGCCTTTTGTCCACCAGGTCGGAGGACACTCCTGTGTCCTCCGGTTTAATGACAAGACCATCTGTAAACCCCTTATTCAGAGGGAACACCAGTTCTATGAGACTCTCCCAACAGAAATGCGTAAATTCACTCCGCAATATGAGGGTAAGTTCCAAACCTTAGGATGGCGTTGGGCTTTTTCCTTCTGTAAATACAAGTGTGCTGTGCTCTCTGTTATCTCTGAAATCTCTTCTGTGTGGAAGAGATTTTAGGGTTTTCTTTTCATGTATTTTGATGTTGTCTGAGGCAGGCTGTGGAGATGCAGGGTGGAAATGCTTGCCAAGTTGGTGTTTGGGCTGACAAACAGCATTAGAGTAGAGCAGCTCTGCTGGTGATAGCCCATATATCTCCTTTAGGCACAGGTAAGTAGCTAACAGCTTGTGGATGTCTTCGGTATGCTCTGCTGCTTTTTTGGGTGGATTTCTAAGTATTTTGGGCACTTGTTTAATGTTTGTTTACAGGGATTTTACAAGATCAGTTGACAGTGTTTTGTGTAAGCTTAGTGTGGTCTCTTGTTTTTGGATTTCTCCTCTGACTCTCATTTTGATCACAATAAATACATGTCAGTAAGGTGTCTTGTTGAATATTTGCAGTGTTGTTTCTGCCATTAAGGAAATGAAAATTCATGGCATTTAGGTAGGCAAGGATCAAGTAGCCATGATGAGGCTGAGTCAGATGTTATGTATAAGTGGAAATTCCAGTTCTCTTAAGCATTGTGCTGGTTAACAGAAACACTTTTCTTTCTCTTTATTATTCCATCAACTGCTGCCTGGTGATTAACAAAAAATGTCTGAAGCACTTTTTAAAATGGAGTTGCTTTTTAAGCCACGTTGATTTTAACATGTATAAGGGTTATGAAGTTTTGCATACTGTTTGTGAAACTGGCAGAAGACTTCAGAGGATATGTTTCAAAGTTATACTCCCTTCACGCTTACAGAGACTTTTTGACATGTCTAACTACAAGTTCTGTTGGACTGGAAGAAAATGTGATTTCTGAATGATTCTTCGCAAAATGTAATGGAACAATTGTGCTAGCATAAATGACTTTTTGGGGAGTGTGGGGAGTGATTTAGGGGTAAGGGGCCTCACTTGGTCAGTCTGTGTTATTTTTTCCAGGATAAAGCCAAAGGCCATTTGCTAGCTGGCTCCCCTCCCCTTTTTTCCTGTTGTCCTTTCCTTTGTGGCAGCAGGACTGTCAGTCAGAGCTTCTGCGCTCCCTGCCCCAGCTACTGTAGGTCTCGGAGCCGCCTGCCCCGCTCAGAAGTGCCAATCTCTCGACGAGACCTCTCCCCTCTGGCCTAGTGATGAGCTGCAAGAACTGTGCAGACTGATTGATATGAGAATAAAGAGAGAGGACTGAAAAACAAAACTAAAAAACAATTCAGACAATTGTTATGGCTTCATTAACCACTGAAACTTGCTAATGTAGCACTGAGGGCATCTCTGTCAGAGCACTCCACTAAGACTCTTAAAATGCAATGCAGTGCTCTAGAGACTCTTGAGGGGAGGATGAGGACAAAAAAATGCTTTCAGGGTTCACCATGTTTCTGTACCACGAACAGATTTGTTTTGTATTGCATTTTTGTTACGTATTTCACAAGATTGCTGCGTAACCAGTATCAATAAAATATATTCCAAAAAGGAGAAGAAAATGTGTAATTAAACGTGGTGATTCAAAGTGGAAGCTTTTGGACTAGTTTCTATTGTAATGTGACATTTCCATTGTTTTGCTCTACTTGCAAATCTTTCCCCTGGGGATCTATTAACCAAATGTTGTTTGGATAAGTGCTTTTTGCTTTGCTGTCATGCAAAACTTAAAGCTTTTGTTGTGGTTTTTTTTTTGTGGAGATCACTTTTCACTGCAAGATGTTAACAACAAATGTTTTACATTTTGCTTAGGGTCAGACCAGTCAGGTTTTTTAAATTAATAAAAACTTTTATTAATTGAAATTGTCTCCTGTTATTATTTGATTCTTACTTGGCTGCATCAGAGAGAGAAAAGAACCTTTTATATCATTGTTTTGTCAATATGATAAATTGTCTTTTGTGAGGTGTTATTTTTGTCTAGGTCTTTTGATATTTGTTAGGTTTGCAGATGAGGTTTGGCCTGTGGCAAGATAGAAACTAAGGACCAGGGTAAGAGAAAAAAACCCAAAAGTTGCTATATTCTTAGTATAAAATCATGTGTTCTAAAAGGCTTGCTTGTCATTTCAGCAATTCATAACAGTCTGCATACTTTCTCTCTTCAGGTGTGGTGTCAGTGAGCTTTGAAGAGGATGAAGATGGAAACTTATGTCTAATAGCGTATCCATTAAATGGGGACCACGATAACTTAGAAAACTTAGATAATTCTGACTGTGAACCCAAAAGTAAGCTGTTGCGATGGACTAACAAAAAGACAATGTTATTAGAAAATGAGAAGATATCTAAGGAATGGGTCCGACAGCACAGAAAAGAGGAAAAAATTAAAAGGTAAGTTTGGTAGGGGAAACTGGAATGCAGAGCGTAGAAGTGTAACATTTTTTGCTGCCAAGTTAGGATCTGGGCTCCAGAACTCCAGAGAATTCTTCAGAACTCTTTAACTTTCATTTTCTTTTCCTCTCGTGTTTCTTTTACTTTTTCCTGACCCTCTTCAAGTGCAGAAAGGTTCAGTAGTGAAAGTAATGTGTCCTCAGCCCAGTAGCGGGTTGAGTCTTTTCATGATCTTTTGCTGTGGTCAATTGAAAAACGTTTTCCAATGTTACTCTTGAAGCTTCTGAAAAAAAAAAAAAAAGAAAAAACCCCGCATCCATCTGCAAAAGCGCACAGTAGTTGTATAAAACCAAAAGAAACATGTCAGTGTTACTACATATGGCACACATTTGTAGGAATCCTGCTTTATCCCTGTTGGTGACATTTTTCCCCTTGTTCATTTATATTAATTATGCCCGCTGTGAGCTGTGATGTATTGTGCTAAAGACAGTGGCCTGAGCAAAGGATAAATCTTAGTGCAAGAAGTAGCGGTATGCTTTAATTCCACAGAAGTAATTCACACAGATAAGAGGTATATAAATAGAATTACTACATGTTTTGTAACATAGTTGGCCATATGCTAATTTATATTTATATGGAAATAGCTTTATAAAGGCTGAAATATTACTGATGGGTAACTTGTCCAGTGGTACAGAAGGCAAAATAAAGCTTATGCTAGCTGTTAGCGAAGGTGAGCAAAATAGTTTGTAAAGTTAAGTCCACTGACAACCCGTTTAAAGTGCTTATTCTTCTGCTCGACCTCTAACTTGCTGCGTTTTTCTGTTTTCTAGTCACAAATTGGAGGAAGAATTTGAGTGGCTGAAGAAATCTGAAGTCTTGTATTATTCCGTAGAGAAAAAAGGAAATGTCAGTTCACAGTTTAAACCCCATAATCCTTGGAGCATGAAATGTCACCAGCAGCAGTTACAGCGGATGAAGGAAAATGCAAAACACCGAAATCAATATAGTATCCTTTCCTGAAAATACCTCATAAACATGAAATGAGTAGGGCTCTGCTTTCTGTTTCTTGAACATGCCAGATGAAAGTACAGCGCAGGCCTAAGTGCAATCCGGAGAGACTCTGCAGCCGTGATTTATTTGGTGACTTTGAAGGGATCGCCAGCACTTTCCAGATCATGGGCTTTTGCAGCATATAATAAAGTAGCTAGGCTAGGAAATTCAGATAACTTAATTCAAAGCTACAAATTGTGGATTAGTTAGTGGAAAGGTTTTACAGCATACTGTGTGTGGGATCTTCCACAAAAACAGTTTGCTAATGAAAGCTTTCAAAGGAGAAGAGTTCTGTCACTTTTTGTTACTGTTTGGTATTGGTGAACTTAAAAACTAGGGTCATCTTTCCCTTTTCAGAAACTTCTTAATGTTGCCTTAAATACACAGAATATTACAATGCCTGGAGTTATCTGCTAGTAGTCTCTTTTTAGCGAGCTTTTTGATAAAGAAAAGCTGAATATAAACTGTCATGGGGGGTTGGAGTGTAAGAAAGAGAAACAGTGCCTGAATCTATGAAAGCTGAAGCGCGCTGTTTTTGTTCTCTGGGGTTGTAGGCAAACGTCTCCACCCTGTGTGTTCTGTGGAGGAAAAAAAAAAAATCTTGCTGTTTGCAGGCTTGGATGCTGCTGATAAATCCTGCACAAATATTATATCTATATCCTTAGGTAAACAAATTCTTCATGTGTGAGGGGTTTTGGTGAATAGATTACTAAAACATCTCTCACTAATAAACTGTTCAAAATGATAGAAAGCATTTCATGGCTGGTATCCTCACCATTTCACTGTAGATGGTTATTAAATTGCTACCTAAGTAGAAGTGTGGGATGTCTCTGGAACAGTATTACTACGGATGTTCTGAAGTGCTTTTTAACTTCTGTGTTTCAGAGGTGGTGTGAAAATGCTTCACTGTTTCTGAATGCTAAATGAAGCACACAGAGTCTTCGTTTCCCACAAAAATAGTCTCTTGCTAGGCAGGAAGTGCTTCCTAATTCCAAGTCAGCTGCCAGATTACGTTTCTATATTACCCTGGTAACTTTTTTTTTCACTTAGGTAGCAATTCACTTGTCTTCTCTAGAGACCAGTGAAACTGAAACTATATATCCATTATGCTTTATGCCAGGTATATGTAAGTGTAATTTTTGATAGGCTTGTATATACTGGGCATGTTTTGGGTGTGCTTAAAGTTAAGACTGTGGCACTGTAAAATCTGTAATAATGGTTGTAAAACCTATATTCCTTATTGAGAGGGATTGTTCCTTAACTAATCAGAATTCATTTTGCTGGAAAACCTAACATCTCGATACGAAGTACCGTGTGTGTTGGACCTTAAGATGGGAACCCGACAGCACGGAGATGATGCGTCAGAAGAGAAGAAGGCAAATCAGATTCGCAAGTGTCAGCAGAGTACATCGGCTGTAATTGGAGTGCGAGTTTGTGGCATGCAGGTGAGAGGAACACTAATGATGTGTGAGGCAACAGACTTGCAGCAGTTTCTGTTAGTGGGGTTTTGGGCTTATGTAGTCACCCGATATGTTGCTATCCTTGAGATGCTGGGCTTCGTTTCCTTCAGGAAGGGAGATGAGGCTTTTGAGGATCACTTGCCACTTGAAGGTGGCGGCATCTGCAGGAGCAACCTGCAGCACGTGCGCCACGTCAGTGAGCGTGCAGTCTCCTGCACAATAGCAGCAATTCAAAACTGTGTAGTAAAATTACTGATTCAATTAACACTTCAGGATAGCGTAGGAAACAATTGAAAGGAGGATCTGCCAGTGCATGCATTTTGAATAAAGCATGTGGAAATTTGCCAGAATATTAAGAAGCAATCAGTTCTGTCTTGTCGACTTTGAAAAGCCACAGATCTTTTGCTGCTTAAAGTAGACTGGAAAGTGCAGACAAGAAGTGGCTTGGTAAATGTGATAAGGCTCGTGGTCAAAAAAGGAGATAGAGTTGGGTGGACTTTCACCCGAGTGTTTTGTTTACTTGTTTCTGTATTCCTAGAGTGACAAATGGGAAACAACTTGTTTGTATTTGAGGCTTTTCCGAAGCCTCTCTCCTCCCATCCAGTAGATTCCAGGAATGCCAGCAGTGTTTGCTAGGACTTGTTCCACATCGTGAATGTTGGCATGTTCGGTGTTCAGCTCAGTATTTAACTTCGGAGAAAATCACGAGGCAGAAACCAAAGCGTGGGAGCTGCATTTCTAACCGCGGTGCACTGGGATTTGAGCGTAGCCTGCTCATTGCGCACCTTCCGGTAGAGACCTATGGTGGAAAACAAGGAGAAACTTTGGAGGCACCTGCAAACCTTACTTGATCCAGATGTTTAGGCATTATCGAGCTGTGCGGTGCATGGACTACTTTACTATAGGAAGGAATCTTCTCGCAAGAGCACCTCTGACTTCTGTAAATACAGAGGATTATGGGATGCACCTTAGTTTTATGTGCAAGTGTTTGCTGTCACTTATTGCTCGGCATTCTGGGAATCAGCTGGTGTGCCCATGAGCAGAGGCAGCTAATGAGCTGAATGAGTGGCTGTGGTACAAGTTGTAGCTTGACTTTGGAGATCTTGGATGCAGCTTTTCCTCGTTCTTACGTTCCCGGTGGAAAAGCTCAAATCTAAACTGAAGGAATTTTCCATTTCCTCTGAATTCCACAGATACTGCTGGATCTGTTGTTGCTAGCAGTTTCTGTAACTGTGCAAGAGCAATTTTAAGAGTAATATGTCATCTTGACAAGCTTTCTGTAGCATATCTTCCCCCCCCACCCCCTTCAAGGCTTTGAGTCAGTATTAGCAGCAATTTTAACTATTCCTTTTCTCTTGTCTTGTGTCTCACTGTGCAGGTCTACCAGGCAGGCACTGGCCAGCTAATGTTCATGAATAAATACCACGGAAGAAAACTCTCGGTCCAAGGATTTAAAGAAGCACTTTACCAGTTCTTCCATAACGGCAAATACCTGCGCAGGGAACTCTTTGAATCTGTTATTAAAAAACTGACTGAACTCAAGTCTGTCCTAGAGAAACAGGAGTCTTACCGCTTCTATTCCAGCTCCTTGCTGATCATTTACGATGGGAAGGAAAGGCAGGAGGTTGCTGTCGACTCAGACCCAGAGGACTTAGAGGACCTTTCAGAGGAATCTTCAGACGAGTCAGCAGGAGCATATGCCTACAAACCAACTGCTAGTACTGTTGATGTCCGTATGATAGACTTTGCCCACACAACCTGCAAGTACTATGGAGAAGATAGCGTGGTGCATGAGGGCCAAGACACGGGTTATGTTTTTGGACTTCAGAACTTAATAGATATTATTAAAGAAATAAGAGACGAAAGTGGTGAATAAACAGAGTGAATGCACATCAGTAGAAAGCACTATTGTGACTCTTTGTATTCCAAAATTACTGGCCACTTTCTGGTGGTAGGAATCTTTACAGGCTCTGCAGGGATGGCCCTGTCAGAGTCAGACTTGTTCAGAGGGCATTTACTTACATTGGTGCTGGACCTAGCACTGGCAAAACTTGGTATCCTTATTTATTTTAACTTTCTTAAACATTCCATATTTGATTACTCAGATACCTCTGTTATCCCTGTGTGTATACGTTCCAATAAAATTCTTTTTGTTCATTCTGAGCGGTGCTCCTGTTGTTGCTGGTGACGGAGGAAGAGATGAAGCTCAGAGATCTTTCTGGTGGTGCGGTGCACAAGCAGCGTATGAACAGCAAGGCTCAACCTGCCTCCTGAGGCCGCCTGTGGAGTAGCACATCTGCTGTGGGCCTCCTGTCAAGAGCCATGAGCAAGTCCAAGAGAGAGCCACCAAGATGGCCAGGGCCCAGAGCACCTGCCCTTGGAGGAGAGGCCGAGGCAACAGGGAAAAGGCTGGGGAAAAGATGGCTCAGAGGGACCAAACAGCAGACGATTGAGCAGGAGACCTCCAGAGGTTCCTTCCAGACAGAGTGATGTGGCTTTGGTGTGCAAGAACTTGTCTTTTAAAATCTCCAGCAGCCTTTCTCCTGTTTCAAGATCTTGTAAACTAGATCTTGTGCAGCGTAACCTATTTCTAGGGAGCTATTGACATTTTTTTTTTTGATCTAAGCCGAGCCAAAACATGCGTAAGAAACTCCTGCAGGATTAGCTGCAACGGCAGCGGCTAGGGGAGAGCGGCAGAGCCTGAAAGGTATCCTAAGCAGCTTAAAATCTTACTGGGGACAAATGGGTGGGAAAGAAGTGTCAGAAAGTGAGAGGACAGTGAGTGAGTGAAATGAAGAGACCAGAGTACCTCCAAACCACTGGCTCCTCTTGTAAGAGGCTCATCTGCTTATCTAGGCGTTTTTAGATAAATGACTTCTCCCCTTGTGCAGCTTGTAGGTCACTGTGATAGCGCGAGGGAGAGCTGCGTGTGGAAGTGCTGAGGTAAGTGTGGGGGTGTTCTTCCTTGTTACGGTTCCCCAGGACAAAGCGCCAAGTTTACGTCGAAGCGAAGAGCTTCGGGAGGTGGGTGATGCCGGGATCTTCTCCCGGGCCCATCCTTCAGCTTCCTGCAGGTGTGCTGAGGAGAGGTGGGATGTGGCAGGAAGGCTGTGGCGGGAGGTTGCCCGCTCTGATGGGCTGTAGCCCTGCAGCTTCAGTTTCATATTCCCCAACTGTTGCTATCGAGTTCTCCGGATCAAAGTCTCTCCGGTGGCTGTCCTCTGCTCTTTGGTACTTTTTGAAGAGGTTTTTTTACCTTTGCTCTCAGAACATTAGCCTGTGGTTGCTTTTTTCCGTTTGCTCCATAGCGTTAAGGCACCGACGGATGTCAGAATTAAACAGGTATTTTTACATCTTGCAGTCACCTCACTATTTTATTATCTGCACGTGGGGGATTTCCCCATGCGGTGGCTTTGTCCATCCTTCACTTGCCACTTGTCGCTGCTTCATGAGCCCCCGTTGCTCGGTGCAGGTGGCGAGGGCCTGTGAGCTGCCCCGAGCGGCTCCTGGCACTGGCTCTAAAAAGCCTTTGGGGGCAGGGGAGCGGGGAGGATGGGGCTGTTTATTCTTGGCACTTCCAATTGCAAAACGCTTCGGGCGGCAATCAGCTGCTGTCCCTGAGATGTGCCGAAGGTGTGAGTCAGCGTGCCCGGCACACGGAAAGGGGCCGGAGAGGGGCCGCGGCTGCAACGTGACGTTTCCTTTTCGGTTCTCCTGCTTAGGATGCGGTGTCCTCTGCTAATGAGCTCATGACGAGCTTCTTGGCAGGCGCTGCGCCCATCCCTGGTGCTGTGTCTGAATGAGCCTGGCTGTGCAGATTCATCTGATACGCGGTTTGACTTTGTAGTCTGAAATTAGCAGGGATAAAGTCCTCTAATGTACTTGTGTTACGTAGGAACTCTGGAGGGAATTCATAAAATCCGATGAGAACAATCGCATTTGCCCTGATGCAAGCTGCCTCCAGAACAAGCCCTCTTTGTTTCCCTGCATGGGGACAGGCAGGGAGCTGCCGTCTCAGCAATGCCGCCGGCGGCAGAATTCGGGGCCAGACCTGCTCTCGGACCCCTGTGGAGGCAGGAGCCAGACCCAGAGCACTTGAGGGGGTGCGTGTTAATAGTAATAATTAACCCCCAGGTGGAACTGGTGCTGCTGTAGGAAGGTGAGGGGGGGACAAACCCAGCTCCTGCGCTGCTGAAATCCCTTTGCCAATATTGTCTGAGGATTAGCGGAGGCCGTGCCAGCGCTGCGAAGTAACGACAAGGTGGTTGGGAGCTTCCTGGGCCTGCGGCAGTGCCGTGGAGGGGGGGAGCAGGGAGAGAGATGACATTTTTCTATTAGTTGCTTTAAAAGCAAACTGTCATGAGGAAAAACCTCCCTCACCCACACGTTGATCTAAACCGTTGGTGTCCTGGCCCAGACCGTGTCCTCGAGGGTTAAAGAGGGGGCGACCCACATGGCAAGTCCCTCTGAATGACACATTCTCTTGCAAAGTTCAAGAGCAGGTTTGTTTTCCTTCCACGCTGTTCCGAACAAATCCCTCCAAGCAGTTCCTTGTGTTTGTGGAAAGGCAATTGCGTAACTCCTGCCTGGGAGAGGCTGGGGGGAGAGTGGGGCTCCCACAGCCCCCTCCCTCACCCCTGTGCCTGGGGTTCTGGGAGGACAGGAGGGGGGTGAGCAGGCTGTGGGGCTGTGGAGGGTACGCGTGGTTGCCAAGGGCCTCATCAGGGCATGGGGAAGGACGGAGCAATGGAATAACGGGAGAGCAGCAGCCAGGCTGGGGAAAAGGCTTGAGGGATTTTCTGTTCCTGTTTTTCCTCTATCAGTGCCAAGCTGACCTTGGAGGCAGATGCTCTGGAGATGTCCCTCCCGGCCGGGGCTGCCAGCGGGGCGGCGAGGGAGCAGCCCGGATCTCCATCGCCCCTGCGAGCAAAAGCCTCCGGCAGTCTCTGGGCTGTGCGTGCCATGGGAACCGGTGCTTCTGCCTCTGCGGAAGCGATTCCTCCTCCGGGGACAATTCCTGCCCTCCCTGCGCCTGCCCTAAGCATGGCTCTGCTCCTCCCTGGGCCCTGGCTGTGCCGCCAGCAGCACTGGGGGCGGCCGGGCTGGCTCCCCGCTCTGCCTGGGCAGCACCGAGCCCTGGCCACCTCCATGGGGCGAGGGGATGGGGAGCTGGGACACCCCGCTCCGTGGTTGCTGCAGCCCGTGCCCCGTGGAGGACGATGCTGAGCGCACGTCCCTGTTCCTCACGGCTCCCCCATGTCTGGTCTCCTCCCTGGCCGCTTCCTGATGCTCGGAGAGGACCCACCTTTTCCTGCCAGCAAGGCCATGGCCCAGGGTGGCCGCACCGGGCCCGGCCTGACCCTGCAGCGGGGGGTTTGCAGGGGGTGGGTGCGCGGCAGTGTCTGCTCCAGCCCTGCTCCCCCACAGCCCCCCTGCGCGATGCCGCCCCAGCCCCGCGGGGAGCTTGCCTTATGGAAATAGGTCACTTCTAGCCCCAAACTGGGGCGGCTACTGGGAATCAGCTGGCCAGAGATGAAAGGCATTCCTGCAGCAAGCGCCGGCTTCTCCGGTGAATTGAGCTCCGCTTGGATGGCGGCTGAGGACCGGGGCTGGGGGGTGAGTGGGGGGCTGTGGCATTGGGGCTGGGCAGGGCAGAAGCAAGAAGCGCCAAGGGCCAGACCCTGTCCCCTCTGGAGGAGAGGACACCTCTGTCCCCACGCTGCCCCCGTCCTTTGCCGCTGCCTCTTGAGTAGCCGCTGGACTTCCTCCCCCAGGCTGGGTCCCTGCCAGCGGGGAGGGACACACAAATGGCTTTTATGGAGCAAAAGTAAAATATTTCCTTGCGCCCAGGCAGCAGCAGCCCCGTGTCACTGTGACCCCTGCCCAAGGGAGAGCGGTGCGCCCCGCTCGCCCCTGGGGCTGCATCTCCCACTGCCCCAAGCCTCGCTGGGGGACGCGGTGGCTCCTGGCGCATGAGGCAGAGGGACCCCGTGCCCTCATGGCTCCGTGGCACCCACTGCCCGGGGCACAGCGGGTGCTGTGTGTGGCCGAGCAGCCGTGCCTTCACCATTTCTAATGGCGGTGGGCTCAAGTTTGTGTAACTGCACACTGATGAAATGGATTTTAAGCCATTTCTGTGGTGATGCCATAGTGGGGCTGGGGGGCAGGCAATTGTCCATCCTTGGCACAGGGCTCTGAGGGTCCCGCACTGCCACTTGACCAGCCTGGAGCCACCTAGGACAGGGTGGAGGGGCCTGGGAATTGCTTGTGTCCCCGGCTGAGAGCTGCTGGGATTGAAGCCGCCATCCCTGAATAGTATGGAAACGCGGGTTGGCTGAGGGGCCTCCCGCAGCTGCCTCTCACCCGGCCTTTGCTCGCCGCCTGTGCGAAGGCAGAGCAACCCCCGGTGGGGTGCCTGGGGCCAGCCCCGCCGTGCTGAGCATCCCACTCCTCCAGCAGGGATCTCCGTCCCGGCACCCCTCACCTGCCCAGGGCTCCCCTCAGGCCAGGGGTGCAAGCAGGAGCAAGGTCCCTGCCCTGCTGCCCTGTGAATAACATGGTGACGTTGGCAGCCAGCCTCACACAATGCAGGCTGGCGTCCACCATGCTGGGCTGCCAGCTCTGGATGAGGCCACGGGCTCAGTCCTCTTCTCATTCTTGGGTTCGCACCATAGCAATGTCCCTACCGGCTGAGCCGTGACAGGCTGCACTGGCCCCGCAGGGTCCATCTCACTTGGGAAGGGAAGGAGAGGAACTCCTCCAGCCCGAAGGGACAAGATCTGCTGCTGCATCTCAAAAAACCCCTCGCTTTGCAGCTCTTCTGTGGCGGACACATCAGCCCTGCGGTGGGAAGGGCGGCGTGGGCAGCCTGGGGTGCCGTGCCGCGTGGTGCCGTTCTCCCTGCGCTCTCCCACCGAGCTCCTCACCCCACGTCCCCCCGTCTCTTCTCTCCCCATGCAAACGCCTGCTGCCTGCAATCAGGTCTTACACCGCAGGCGAGGTGAGGCAAGGAGCCTGGCTGTTGAACTGACAGCAGGAAAAGCGGTATTCCCCTGAAACGGCCATTCCCGGCATCCCAGCCTGCAGAGCTGCCCCAGAGGGGGAGAGCCGGGAAGGGGCCGCGCAGGCTGGCGAGGGGCTCATCAGGTCAGGATGCGAGCAGAGAGCTTAATGAAGAAGAGGGTGCTTCTAGACGAAGCCAAAGAGCTTGTTTTCCCGGAGCGGAGCTGCGGGGCAGGCTGGGCTGTGTGCTGCTGGCCTGGCAACCCGCAGCGCCTCAGTCCTCCCCGCAGCATCCCCCCGTCCCCCCCGCCGCCGGCCCTCAACTCTCCCGACCTTCTGTCTTCTTCCTTTCCAGGAAGCACAGCTGTTGGCAGCGGCCGCTCCTTCCTCCCGGCCGCAGGAGGGGCCTGGGCTCCTGCCAGCCCCGCCACGGGCTTTGTGCAGGATGGGTTGCGCAAGGAGCCCTGTGGACACCCCGGACCCATGGGCAGGAGGAGCAGGACCCACAGCCACCCAACTCCCCAATGGCTTCAGGCGCCTTCATGCTTTGGGCTCCCTGGGGAAGCGGCCGGCGGCAGAGCCCCTCGCTGGTGTTTCTGGGCTCAGCACGGAGCACGGTGTCCCTGGCAAGAGGCAGTGGCAGGGTTTGCTCCTGCCTGGCAGGGCACCCCCCCTTCCCTGCTGATGGTTGTGGGGCTTCTCCCGTAAGGAGAAGGAGCGTACGCAGCCCTACGCAGCCGTAGGGGTGGGATCCCCGCAGAGCGATGGGCTGCTCTCCCGGCCACCCCGACTCGCTCAGGGGTGTCCCCGTGGCACAGGGCGTAGGGCCGCCCAAACCTGTCCCTGCCTCCCATGTGCCAGCCCGGCTCCACGGCTCGCTCGGAGCAGGGACGTGCCTCCGTCCTGCGTGCCAGCCACCATGGCACAGCCACCCGAGCCCGTGCGGTGCCCAGCTGCCATGTCCGTGCTGGCCCTGCTGCGGGCCAGCAGCGTGGCCTCGTGCCTTGCCCAGCTTGCCCTCGTGCTCCGCTGGGGAGGTGCCGCTGGCCCACGGCAGCGCTGGCAGCTCTCCCACACGCAAAACTCTTTCCTGGAGGCGCGGGCTGCCCCTCCTGCCTGTAACGCAGGCAGGACACCATACCCTCCCTGGGTGGCCCTGCTCCGCTCGGCAGAGTGGCCAAGGCCGATGCTGGCAGGACATCTCAGGGCATCCGCTTGGGAGGGGTCCCATCTACAGCCTTTAATGAGGTTTTTGCAGGAGGGAGTGCTGTCAGGACATTGAGAAATGCCCAAGAGACGTACGGTGCCTCCTCATCCTGCCTCACGGACACCTCCAGTCCCTGCAGGATGCGCTGGCCCCATTGTCCCCAGACCCACGGGCCTGGGGTCCCCGCAGCACCTCCCACCCCGTGTGACTTTTTGCCCAGAGAGGGCTGGCGGGAGGACAATAATATTTGTATACCTAAAAGTAGAATGATTGATCCTGCTGCTGTTTTGCAACGTGTTGACGACCAGGCGGTGCAGAATTATATAAGTGTACATGGAGCTGGCAAAGTCTGTGTTTCAATCATATGAGAGCTGTTGTGCAACCCTTCCCCGCCGCCGCCGGAGCTTCGGCCGAGGCTGCCCCGCGCACCCCGAGCCCTTCAAGTGCCTGTGGTGATCCCGGTCCCCACGGCTCCGAGGGCAAGGGATGCAAGCCTTATTATCTGAGGTCTCAAGTTCAGCTTTAAAAGCCACCCGCAAATGACGCAGAGGGATCCTTGCTCGTTGCCCCTCCCTGTCCAAGGTAAATCAGTGGGCGCTTGTGATTTGGAGCCGATTCCTCAGCAGCAGGAATCCATCCTGGGCTCCCAGCACCCTTGGAGGCTCTTTGCCCACTATGCATCGTACCCTGGAGCAGGAGGGTTTCCAGGAGCCCTTGCAGAGGAGATCTGGGCCTATTCCTGGCAATGGCTCTGCTGTGCCGAGAGAGGGAAAAGCCAGGATGCCACCACCACGCGTGTGGGAGGTGGGTGCCTTCATCCCCCTCGGCTGCCTTCATCCCCCTCGGCTGCCTTCATCCCCCTCGGCAGCCCCCCCCTCCCGACACAGCCGTGCTGCCCACTCCATGGAAATAAAGCACCACGATCCCAGCGCAAACAGGAGCTGGGCCAGCGCCAGGGAGCAGCCGGGGCTCACCTGCAGCGGGGACGTGGCTGGGAGCAGAGCCCGAGGCAGGGCGAACACTGCAGCACGGACCGGGATGGGCAGGGGATGGGCGCTCTCATGATCCGGTAATACCAAAAGCGATAGCCCCCCGAGGGGGAAGGTTTGCCCTCCTGCTCCCCAGCTGCCCGCCCCTTGCCCACCATCACGCCGTGCTCCTGCCAGGCATCTGGAAAGGACCGTGACCAGGCGTGAAGCCCAGACCCCAGAAGACTCCTGCAGGGTCGAGCCCTGTTCCTCACAGTTCCCACTCAAAGCACCCTGTCTCCTTTCCAGCCCCAACGTGCCCGGCTTCAGCCGATCCCCAGAATGCCACAGGCAGCAGGGGTGCCTAGGCAACCGCTCACTCCCCATCCATCCTCCATCCTCACCACTGTAACCTGGATCAGCCAGAACTACATCACTGGCAGCACTGGGAAAACTAGGGGGACACACTGGGAGCAGGCAGGGGGTCATGGAGGCTGCAAGCCTAGCTTTTATTGTATAACCACCAGCTGCATTTCAGTGTCGGCGGCTTCTGGATGAATTAAGCTCCCCCGCTGCTGGGATGGAGGCATCTGTGCCCCAGTTCCACCTCTGCATCCCTTCCTGCTCGTGTCCGGGATGCAGGGGAGGGCAGGACCAGAGAGGGGCATCTCTGGGGTGGGCTTGGCTGTGGGAGCACAGGTACTAGCCCTGCTGGGGCACCACAACCCGCCTCACTGCTGTCAGCCCCGTGCTGGGCTCAGTGCTAGCTTTGCCAGGTGGAAAATTCCTTTTGTCCGCAGGGCTGCTCGGAGGAGGCCCTGGCTGGGGAAGAGGGAGGGGGGAGATGTGCTGCAGGGCCAACCTCTTCTCTCCCAAGGAATTGGTGGTAGGAAACGGCACAAGTTTAGATTGGATATTAGGAAATATTTCTTCACCAAAAGGGTTGTTAAGCATCGGGACGGGCTGCCCTGGGAAGTGGTGGAGTCGCCATCCCTGGAGGTGTTTAAAACACGTGCGGATGTGGTGCTGAGGGACGTGGTTCAGTGGTGGGTTGGTGGCTGCACTTGATAATCTTAAAGGTCTCTTCCAACCAAAACGATTCCATGATTCTATGACAGCAGGAGGGGCTCAGACCCCTGGGACCTCCGAGGGACCCCATCCGAGGGGCCTTGGATGTGGGGGGGGGGGAGCAGGGGTCTTGGGCTGCCTGGGGTGGTGGCCCAAAGGGTTGTTCTCCTGGGATGGGGCACAAAGGCGTAGAGATGGCTGTGTCCCCTCTGAGAGCTCCTGTCCTGAGGGGCGTCCCCACGGCCACGCGCCCGGTCGCCGTGCCCTGCGTGGGGACCAGCGTGGGGCCAGGCCCCTGCTCTGGCTCCGCTCCGCTTCCACTGTGGGGGGGGGAGCGCGGCACGGCCATTCCCTGCAGGGGACCGGACTGTCCCCGGGGAACCTCACCCGGGGTGAAGCCCCCCCGAGTGCCGGCAGCAGAGCGCCCGGGGCGGGGGCTCACCGAGGGACGGGGACTTCGGNCCTCTGAGAGCTCCTGTCCTGAGGGGCGTCCCCACGGCCACGCGCCCGGTCGCCGTGCCCTGCGTGGGGACCAGCGTGGGGCCAGGCCCCTGCTCTGGCTCCGCTCCGCTTNCGGGCCCTGTACAGCTTCCGCTCGGCCGAGCCCAACTCGCTGCCCTTCGCCGCCGGGGAGACCTTCCTGCTGCTGGAGCGCAGCAACCAGCACTGGTGGCTCGTCACCCGCGCCGGCTCCGGCGAGACGGGCTACGCGCCGGCCTCCTACCTCCAGCGGCTGCAGGTGGGCCGGGCCGCGGGGCCGGGCCCCGGCGGGGCAGCGCCGCTGGGGGGCCCGGGGCTGGGCGGCTCTTCCCGCCGGCCCCTCACACGCCGCGGTGCCGGGGGGCGGCGAGGGCCTTCGTGCTACCGACAGGCCCCAGGGCGGGT
>VXBO01007938.1:391257-446658 GCA_013400135.1 Rhinoptilus africanus
AGGGCAGGGAAAGGCGGGGCTCCCAGGGGAGGGGGCTTCCCGGGGGGGCAGCCCGAGGTGCGGCTGCGGTGCGCTCGCCTTCAGCCTGGCCATGGCGGGGCGATGGGCACTGGGCGACGGGCCCCCGGAGCCGCCGTGGCGGAGGGACACCGGGACACCGCTGGAGCATCCCGGTGCCCGCGGGTCCGNCCCCGGGCGCTGCTCACGGGGCCGTCGGCGGTGGTTCGCGGGGCTGCTGGCCTCGGCTGGGGGGGGGGGGTGCCTGCTGCAGTGGGTGCCTGCTGCAGTGGGCTTCAGCGCAGGGGAGCCTTCTTGGGACNGGGACATCGCGTTCCTGCTGGGGGGCGAGAATCTGGAGGCGGGTGACATCTTCTGTGGGTGTCGTGTTTGGAGGGGGCACCACCTCTGTGGGTCAGGGGCGAAGCCCGGCAGCTTCATCCGGAGGAGATGGGCTGGGCAAGGGTGCCCTGGGTGCCGGGTGGCTTCGCTGCTGCGGAAGTGTGAGAGGAAGACAGGAAAAATGCCTGGGTGATGCCCTGGGGAGACGGTGAGGGGTGTCCTCCTTCTCATAGCATACTTGATGACTCCCATAACCCTGGAGTATGCCAACTGGCAGCCCCACTTGGTGTATGTAAGCAGCCCTTGTGTGGCCGGCCCTGTGGTGGCTGCTCGGCCATGGGGGTTTCTGCTCTGCGCACCCCAGCACTGTGAGGAGGAGCTGGGGGGGTGATCGTCCTCCTGTGTCCACATCAACACACCGTGATGCCGATGGCAGACTGTACCGTCCTGGGGGCTGGGAGAACCACAGCAGCTCTGTGCCTGCGATGACAGTAATTACAGCCAAGTCATTGATATTGGTAATTACAGAAGGTCCGAGTGGTCTGACTGGACCTCCTGACTGGGAGGGGGCCTCTGGCTGTCACTGCTGTGGGTGGGAGCCCGCTGCTCCCGCAGGTGTCGGGGCAGAGAGATGGCTTGTACAGGGTGGGGGGGCTGTTTAGTGGAGGCTTCTGAGGGGCAGCGTGGCTTCTGAGATCGAAATAGGTCTTTCATATAAGGCTGATTCATGGGGCTTTTCTACTTCTGGGCCTCAGGGGATGGCTGTGGGAACTGCATGTCAAAAACTTCTTGTATCAGTGGACCGATAACTACACACAAATGCATGTGAATGTTACAAATGGGCCTTTTAATGTCTGGCTGCAAATGGTGACAAACTCCTTTATTTCAGTGTGCTGCTGACGCTCCTTCAGATGCCATTGAATTTCTGATTAGCAGTAGCCCAGCCTGTAAGTAAGTGTGGGTGTGTGCTTTGCAGAACACTCCAGTGAGGAGCGTTACCTGGGGGGCACGTGTGTGTTAGGGCAACGCCGGGTCTCTCTGCCGTCTGCTTGGTTCAGGAGCCGGCCTCCCTGCGAGGCCGAGGCTCTTTGGCAGCCTGGCAGGATGGCCTCACAGGAGAGCACATCTTGTCTATCAGTAAGCCCTTAAGCTATTTACAGGAGCTATTTAGTTACAGAGCAGAGACCTTATTAAACTACTAGATTTTAAAACCCCAGGGTGGCATAGCTCTGGGCTGCTGCTCGTGAGTTTCCTCTCTGCAGTCCCCTGCTTCATTTGCTTGTGTGACATGACGTCTTCTCACCACCGTAGGTGTGAGAGCCTTCTCCCAGGCTACTTTCTGGAGCAGCCTTCCTGCATTTCTCTACCTCAGTCAAAATGTTACAGGAAGAGCATTTCTTTGCTGACTTTACACTCATTTATCAGGTTACGTTTTGCGATAGCCTTGAGATAGCGTGCAGCCTGCCTCCTGACGGCCTGTTAGTAATTCGCTAATACTAATGCAGTGTTGCTGGTGACTTTGTGAGCGCTCTCCTCTAGTTCAGTCGTAACTTTCCCAAATGCCCTTAGACCTGGTAGCAGGAAACAGAAGAGCCTTTCCTGCCCACGCTCATCATTTTCTGGCACCAGAACTTGCCTGATGGTGCATGAGGCAGCAGGATCCAATTTGTTGCTCTGCAGTTGCAGTAATGCTCCGTGCCCATGACTTTCTTTCCGCTGTTGCATCCTGACAGCTCTGAAGAGCTGACCTGAAGTCAGAACGCCTTTTTATTCACGGGAGAAGACATCTGCTGGCTGAAAGCTTGTTTGAGACTATTTCCTGAATGTCCGGGATGAGAGTGCAAACAATTTGTCACCCAGTTTCCATTTAATAAGGGCACCGAGACTAATTAGTGACAGCGATTTGAGAGGCAATTAATGCTGCCCCAATCACAACGGAGAAAAAACACAGAGAATGATTAGTGTTAGGGTGCTTAGCAGGGAGAGAAAGTGGCCAACAGGAGTCACCATTGTAAAAGTAAGCCTTGGGCTTCCTTTGCAGTGCAGTCAGGTTCCAGGTGAGCAATAGGTTGCACGACAGCCAAGAGCAGCAAATCCCCCAAAAGCCCCTCGCTGCAGGCCGCTGAGAGGATGCTCTGGGAGGAGGCTTGGGCTGCTGTTGCTGCTGCCATCCACTATTAGGAGTATTAGCTTTCTTCTGAGCTCCTCTTGATTTTTCAAGTTGTTTTTTTTTTGCTCAGCTTTCATAGATACAGGACATTCATGCCTCGGCTTCACTAGAGGAAAATATAATTCCTGTTTATTATTTAAAGCTCGTACTTGGCTGATGTCTTCTCATCGCAAACGTGGCAGAATTTTGTACTGAAATCCTTGTGTCTTGGTGTTGCCATTAAATGAGGATTAGTTCGGGGCTGGGGGGCAGAAACCCCGACAAACCCTCCTTGGAAATATATAATGCCTCTAAGAAACACTTGGGGGAAAGCCAGGGCACTAGAAGGTGCAAATGATGCACAGTTAATTTGGGTCAATTAGAAACACCCAACTTCAGCTGGTATTTCTGCTGATTTTACCCTTCTGTAGTTCCCTTTTAGCTCTGCTGTGGGTTATTAAGAGTCATTTCAAGTTGAGCGCCGTTCTGGGGACAGATACCAGAGCCATCGAGCAGCAAGAGGGAAGGATAGGGTCGCGTGCTGCTGGCTGGGGGCAGGTTCTGAAGGGCAACCTTGCCCAAAGTTCTGCTTGCCCAAATGCCGGCCTCTCACATGGCCAAGCCCCAGCTCCGCACGCCCATGGCAGAGGCTGCGATGGCAGCAGTGAGCAAAGCCGTAACAAACTCTGGGGCTGACAGGTGCTGCCCAGACAAGTGAAAACACATACCCAGTGCTGTGCTGGCCGGTCAGCACGTCGGATAATTGACGGAGCAAGAGATAAATGCTAATATCTAATGCCAGGCAAATACTGCTGCAGCGAAGCTGTTGGCACGAATGCCGTGGCTTCTGGTTGAATGGGAAGGTGCCCGTCGGCACGAGGTTGGTCTTTTGTCCCCAGCTGTGTGCTGATGCTGAAGCGATGTGTGAGTGGCAGAAAAATGTGGAGGTTAAATTGGAGCTTAGGGTGTCCTCTGGAGTCAGGCAGTCTCTGCAGAAGGCAGGCCTTTCAAAGCTTTATGTGAAGCTGTAAAAGATTCAATTTAGAAAGCTTCCTTAGGAGCAGGAGGTTCACTCGGTGTCAGGAAGGGACAAATGCCGAGTCTAGCAAATCACAAGGGTCCTTCCTGTGGGTTAAATCGCCCGTATGTTGCTGTCGTTATGATGGAACACGTAATTTTGTAACAGGAGTCTGGAGTTATTCCAGGTTTGGCTGAAGGCTTCAGGCTGCTCTGCAGCAGCACAAGGGGTGCGAGGGGAGCTGCTGCCCTTGAGGATGCCAAACTACGGGTGACACTTGCCTGCCAGGAAAGCTTCTCCGCTCTGCTCCCAGCGGGGCAAGAGCTGGCCCCAGTGGTCTCCTGCTGGCCATGGGACCCACGTACAGGAGCAGTGGTCTGCTGCAGCCTCTCATCTTCACCAGGCACCATGGCTGGTCTTGCCTTGCCTCTTGTCTGTGCTGACCCAGGCTGTACTCCCCATCAATGGAAGTGTTAATATTACCTGCCGAGGAGGGGAATGTCAGCTGTGAAATGCTGTATGGGTAAATGTCAGGGGTGCAAAAGTAAGTGCTAAGTTCCAGTGGCATGTTTCTTGGTGAAGTAGGCATGGTTTAGCGTGCTGGCTGCTGCACTGAGCAGGCAATTCAGCTGCCTGACTTCATTAAGCTGTTAGGAAACAGCTTTGAAATTACTATCCATAGCCTTTTCAGAGTTACTTGGAATTTATTTGGAATAACTGAAAAATTGTTTGATGTGTGGGCTTAGATTCTCTGTTCAGGTGAGGCCTTCTCTGATCTGCCACGCTTTCCTGTTGTACCTCTGGGGGAGCAAGAAGGGGGCTGTCTGGGAGGGGAAGGTGCATATACTGATGGCCAGGAAGCTTTGGACCCTCTGGTGAGAAAAAGGACCCAGCCAAGAGTATGATGAGCATTTTGAGGGTGCCTTGGATTGCTGTTTGCCGGATCTTTTTCTACAAGAATAAACAGGCATGTGATAAAAATAAGAGACTGCTTCGTGCAGCCTAGCAACAACTTAAAAATTCTCCTGCAGCATGAGCAGATGCACAGCGCCGGGGTACAGGTAGTCATAGCCGGGCAGGCACAGGAGTGGTGTTTCCTCTCCCAAACTGCAAAAAGAAGAGAGGTTTCCGCGAAGGAGTGAATTTCGAGCTCTCTGTTTGCAGGAAGCCTCTTCATCCCAGTCCACGTTGTAGCATTGATGTGGGTTTGGCATTGGAGGCGTGGAGCGAGGGAGCATAGGAGCCGCTTTCCTTGTGGACCAGGGCACGCCAGGGCCCCCGGCATGGGTTCAACCGCTCATGGCTGTTCCTCCAGCCTGATCCTATACCCAGCTCCACCATCCTTCCCCTGCGCTGCCTCCGCTCTTGTCGGCCCCATTCTCAATTAATTCGCTTCACTGGCTTGCTGGAAAACTCTTTGTTTCTAACCTGGTTGCTTTTCTGCTGGGATAGCAAATGCGTTGGTTCTGTGACGGAGCAGCACGTGCTGAGGCTGGTGCCAGTGTAGGACCCCTGGGGAAGCTGTGGTAGCTCAGGTACCGTCAAACCTTTCACGCTAGTGCGGAGCCGATGATGGCACCGAGCTGGTTGTACCGTGTCAATCAAATGATTGGATGCTCTGATAGCAAATACCCTATCACTGGAAACAGAGCTTTGGCAATTGTGTTTTCCGGTAAGATTTTCTCCCTCCATCTACATAAAATCCAGCTTTACACTTGGTGCTCCTGACCCCTGGCAGGGTTCCTCTTGTCATTCCTGAACAGAAAGTGACAATCATGCTGACTGTCATACAGACCATCTCCTGCGCTGGAGCCTGCATCGTTATTTGTCATCTGCTGCAGATTTGACAGAGCTTACCAGGGGTGTGAGAGCTTAATCGCAATACTCACAGAGACCCTGAATAAGCACTTGGGCTAAAAATAAGGTTTTATTTTGGAGAATAAGCAGCTGGCAGTGCTTTGCAGCTGAGGCTGTGTTTCTTGACACATGCAAGAAGCTGAAAGAATGAAGCACTTTTCTCGGGGCTGTGGCAATAGCAGAGATGCTATCGTGTCAGAGCTGCAAGTGCTTTGAGACGAAGTTTTGTTCTTGAGACTAAATTACACAGTCGAGGGAATTATAGCCATTTCTAATTACTGTAGCTAAAGCCTTGAAATTTTAGCCAGAAGTTCTGCAATCTTTCACAGTTCAGAATGATTAAAGTAGAAATACGCTAATGATCTTTAGCCTCTATTTTTGCTTGGCTGTGCAGACACATTCCTCTCATTTTTATTCTGATTAAAAGTAATTAGGCTTTTTGATATCAGATAAAATTTGCCTTTGTGACCCAGATGCCCGTGTGTGAGCAGTACTGGTGGTCTGGGCTTTTTTGCTCCTGCAGCTGCGTAATGGCTGAGCGTGGGTGGAGTGGCAGTGGGTGATGTGGGGGGGGTCCCGGTGGGTTTGCTTTGGGCTGGGAGCGTTCAGCCTGTGTCAGAGTTGAGGAACATGAAGGCTGTCTTGGTCAGAAGTGAGCAAGCAGCAGGGAGATGTCTGAGAGCCCGCGTCCCCTCCTGGGCGATGTGGCTGTGGCTCTGTTCACGTTGGAGGAAGGGCAAGGTGAGGGGACAGGCTGGAAAGAAGAAACATTCCATTTTCTTCTGCACTTTTGGAGAGGCACTTGCCCTGAGCCCATAGACACAGTCTGGTTTCCAGCTTCCCCAGGCGGTTGCAGTGTCTTACCCTGCCAGGGCCATCTGCACCCCTGCTTCTAGTGCTGGTCTTGCACAAGTGATCGCCTGCTGTTATCCTGCAATTCTATACATCAAATTTGTGATTTTTGCCTGCTGTATGGTTTTTGAATGCTTTTCATCAGGAGAAGACAGCTAGGCTTTCTTCACAGAATCACAGAATGGTAGGGTTGGAGGGGACCTCTGGAGATCATCTAGTCCAAGCCCCTGCCAGAGCAGGGTCACCCAGAGCAGGGGGCACAGGAACCCATCCAGGCGGGGTTTGAATGTCTCCAGAGACAGAGACTCCACCACCTCCCTGGGCAATCTGTGCCAGGGCTCTGCCACCCTCAAGGGAAAGAAGTTCCTCCTCATGTTTAGGTGGAACTTCCTGTGCTTAAGTTTGTGCCCGTTACCTCTTGTCCTGTCACTGGGCACCACTGAAAAGAGCCTGGCCCCATCCTCCTGACACCCACCCTTTAAGTTTTTATAAGCGTTGATAAGATCCCCCCTTAGTTGTCTTTTTTCCAGACTAAAGAGACCCAATTCCCTCAGCCTTTCTTCATAAGAGAGGTGTTCCAGTTCTTCCCTGGTTTACATCTGGAAGATGACCAACTTGTTGCATAGGGAAAGAGCTGCCAGCTTTGGACTAGGACCACCCATTCAAAATGGCTAGCGAGGTGCTGACCCTGGAGGACAGCAAATGCAGACACCCTTCCCCTTGCCCCGTTTGCAGGAAAAGCGATGACTGCGTTGTGTATATTTATTGAGCAGGGTGCTGCTGTGACTGCTTATGGGCATCTGGATTCTGTTCAAATCCACCACCGGCTCTCTATGGGACTCCATGTAAGTGGCTTTCTTTGTCGGACCTTGCTCCCCTGCCTGTAAGTGAGGATACGGTCAAGAGGCCACACAGGAAGGTTGTGGCTCAGCTGAATTTCTGATTAATGTTGAAATTTAGTCGATGCAAATTTAAGCTGATCAACACTGCTGTCAGCCCACGGGAAACTAAGTTGTTGATGACTGCTCATCAGGGTACGTATGTCTCTCTCAAATTACACTGCTACCATCAAATCAAGCTTGTGGATGTGCTACACAACAGGTCCACTGAATGGTGTCCCACCTTCAGCCATCTCTGTCTTCTCGTGCTTCGGAAGATCAGTCTTGTGCTCTCCTTGCGATGAGCACCAACGGCTCAGCCTTGGCTGGTCTTTCTGAGCTGAAGGGGATTAGCAGATGTCTTCAAACATGAAGTTTGAACGTCTCTGGGCTTGCTGAGCCGCACTTGCACTGCGCTCGAGTTTGTGCACCTCTTGTCATCATCCCGCTCTTGTATTTCCTGCCAGGATTTCCAGCATCCCATCAGGTGGGATTCTTAGTAGAAAAAAAGGAGAGGAAGAGAAGTTTGCATTGAAAGCAATAAAGTAGAAAGTTTATGGAAATGGAATTTTTGTGATTGTTGCTCTGTGTCAGGTACAGAGGGAGCAAGACCACTGAAGAGGAGGGAGAAGGAAATCATACTGCTTTGCCTTGGAGAAAAGTGTGCTGGTGTTAGTGATGATGGGAAAACAATGTGAAGAAAGGTGAAGGACTCTCCTTCTAAGAGAAGAGTAACCTTTGTGCTCAGAGTGGGCTGTATGCTAGGGACGGCTTTGACAAAAGCAGACTGTGTCATGGTCACTGGCCCACCTAAGAAGATCCCTTGCGAGTTCTGGGACGTGGCATATTAATGCCCATCAGGAAAGTAAAATCCCATGGTGTAAAATGGGTATTTACATCTGTCAGTGGCTGAAACGTGTCAAACGGCTGACCCTGTATGTTGAGGTGGTTGTAAGGAGAGCTTTGGTTCTGGACCAGAGGCAGCCTCCTCTTTTTCTTCCCTTATTTGTATAGCTCAGATGTACATAAGAACAAACAGAATTTTGAAGAGCATCCCAGCTTTACTCCTTCATGAAGGATTTAGACTTTGTCATTCCCAACCAGTATTATGTATTCAGCATACCCACTGTCAGTCTGGGTGCTGGAAAAAGGCTCAGTTCCAGAAGGGAAGTACAAGCAGCCTGAGCGTGCGACTGTAGCACCGGATAGTCTGCAAGAACATTATAGACTTCACAGATGCCGACATCCTATATGGTCAGTGCTGTAACCAGAATTTGTTCCAGAGAGAAAATTGAGGTTTTCTTCTTGGCTGTGGCAGTAACAGTTGCTTTGATTTGTTTCACTGAAGAGGCACATTTGTCGGTGGACTTGTGAGGGCTGGAAGCGGTCGGTGTTGGGGCTGCTCCCGAGTCCCCCGTGACAGGGTGTGAGAGGCAACTTGGTCCCCGCGCTGCAGCAGGGCGCGGTGGAAGCCAGCCCTATGGGAGGACTCCAGTTGCTGCTTTTCCCATGAGTTGGCGTCTGGAGCTGCAAAATGGTTGTATTTAGAGGAAAAATTCTCATTTAAAATGACAGTTGGTTTAGGTCCATGGAAATTCTTTCTGTGGGCCCTGACTGCCCTCGTTGCCTCCAGTCCTGAGCTGCAGCAGGAATTGTGGTGGGTCCCGGTCCTGCTTCTGGAGGAGCATTGCTTTGCCTCTCTGGCCACTGGCTCACAAATAAAGCTTTAACCTTTACGGGAGGGACTTGTCAAGCCTTATTTGTCTTGATGTTTATCATGCGACATAACCTTTGAGTTTTTTTTTTTTTTAAACAAATAAGTTGTAAAGCTTGTCATGTGAGAAGTTGAACAGAGGACACGATTCATGACTGCATCTGTTTCTCTCCGCTCCCCTTCACGCCCCCATGGCTTTTTGCCATGGGGATGTTGAGCACTATTCTGAGCAAAGCTGTGTTGCCACTAACAGAGTTGTCCCAAAGACAAGACGCTCTGCAGCAGGACAGGAGCATTCGCTTCATTTCAGCTCTGCAGCGTTCACGCCCTGTGCTGCGGAGCGCCCTTGGCAGAGCTGTCCCTGTTCCTTGCAGGGGAACAAAGCACTAATACTTGTCCTCTTTCAGTGTGAGGCTTAAGCAAGAAGGGGAAGTAAAACTTTGGCAGCGTGGGCTTTTTAGGATGAGGTGGGAAGTTCATGGGTTTGTTTTTCCTGGTTATTTGTTTGCTTAGTTGCTTAGAAGAAGTTGCATGCAAGAAGTTTTCACACCCTTCCTCCTTGGAAGCTGCTTGCTTCTTGATGACTGCGTTGCGCAGCCCGTGTTCTTCCTCCTGTCCATCAGGTACAGCTGAAGAAGCGGCATCAGCCAGCTGTGAGTGCAGTGAGCCCATTCCTCGGGCTCAGACCGCCTTCATGCTGGTGAGATGTGCTTTTGAATGGGTGTCTATCCGTACTGTGCTGCTGGTGGGGTCCCACCTACACCGCCTTGTCCCCCTGTCCTGCTCAGGCTGGGGTGGTGTGCGTGAAGGCTTTCTATGAGATGGTGATTTTTGTGCCTGTCACCTGGGAATGCCACCACAGGCTGATGTTTTAGTTTGTTCAGCTGCTCAAGAGGTTTAATTTAAAAATAAAAATCAAGCTGTTGGACTAAGCATGCTAGATAATTCCAGGCTGTAGATTGCTTCTTGCTAAATCACTGGTTCGAGGTTCAGATTAGATCTCTTCTAAGTAATAACTATTAATTATTTCTTGGGTTTTTTTCTAGTCCAAGTAGAGACAGTGCCTTGTAGTATGGAAATGTGAGGACAGGCCCCAGCTCCAAGCCTTTTATTTAATTGAATAAAAACAAAGGGATGAGGGAGAAGATGAGGCAAGAGCTGCAAATATAGACACTTGCCCACGAGGAGGATTGCCTGGAAGCTGGGATGATGGCTTGATGAAAAGGTCTTGAATTCTTCTCCACAGGGTTTGGGTGCGGGGTGATGCATCCACAGCTGCTAATGCGGTTGGATTATCTCCCGCTCTTCCTGCTGCCTGATCCAGCTCCACTGCCCTTGAGCTCCTCCGGCCTTGGCCTCTGAGTTGCGTCCTCCTTCTCTGGAGGTGGGAAGAAAACCTCGGTGGACCACGCAGGGAGCTTTCACCCACTCACATGTGGAAGATGGAGATGGTGGTGGACAGGTTTTCAGGGTGCAGGGCTCCCTGTCTGTTGAGTTCAGTGCGCTTGTCTGTGTGCTGCGATGGTTGGAGAGAGAACCGTGGCAGCTCCTGCAAAAACCAGATGGCTGCCTAAAGAGATCAAGCTGAAGCTCTCCACCGAGCAGACAAATGCAAACCTCTGTGGCCTCTCAGTCTGATGTGGTGACAGTTCCTTTTTGGGTAAACTCATTGAATTCTGTGGTTTTCCAGGCTGCTTGAAGGTGCCCTTTTCCCCCTCCTCTCCTGAGGAAAGGGTGTGTGTTTGCAGGGGATGGGGAGGGCACCATGGTTTGAACATAGTGTGCTATGTCCAGGTCACAAACTGCACCCAAGTGACACAGCAGAAGGCAGGTCCACAGTCCCTTTCCCTCTGTGCCTGTCTATCCCTGAGGAGTATGTGGGGAGAAGCTCAAGTATCGGGGAAGCCCACGTTTTTCAGCATGTAAAAAGAGTAACTGCATGAAAATCCAGTACCTCGAGTAAGAGTGGTGATCATAAAAATTCATTACCTACTTAATGCAGAAGCTGAGGGATTTCCCTGAGCTGGGCCAAATCAAAGTGTTTGTAGCTGAAGTATTTTTCCATTTGACATTAAAAATCCAGCATGCCTTGAAGTGCTGGGTTCTAAGTAATGAAGTTTTTGCCTGCCCCAGAATCACCTTTACTGACTTAAACTGAAAAATGCATCCCCTTTAATTTGTTTTTTTTTTTTTAATTGATTTCATGTGTCTGTCTTCCATTAGCTCGATGAGAAGAGATAGCAGCAGCATTGAAATAATTGTGCAGATTTGCAAAGGGGCCTGCGCGGTATAAATCTTTACATCAGGGATGGAAAGAAACCCCTCCAGTGTTCAGTTTTGGGAAGCGTCATCTTGTCTGTGTCTTGGGCTCTCTAGGAAGCATTGCTCAGTGGTACGGGCTGGCATCTGAGACTCTCGCTGCGTGAACTCCTGTGAACTGCCTGCATTCTTGACCTGTCCTTCAGAAGCTTAAGATCTCAAAATGATATCAAGCTCTGGTCACTTTTAAAGCTTCTAAACACTATTAATGGCTGAGGGGGGAAAAAAAAAGTCGTCTAGCAAAACCATAGTTGTCAGTGTTTGGTCTCATGGATGGAGGACCACCCCAAACCTCTTGTAGCTGGGCAGTGGGGAGCTATGAGCGGAGAGGAGTGATCAGCCTTGACCTGGAGGAGTTTGGTGAGGGGAGAAGGGGATTGGGGGGGAGAGAGACAGCGTCCGCTGGGGGTTGTGCAAACCACACAGCTCGAGGGTTACTGTGTGGTTTGCTTGCTGTGAGGCAGCTTCCAACGCCACCTCTGCCCCACGGTGCCCTCGTGCACCGGCGGGTTCCTCCTCTAGACGCTCTCCGTGGAGGGGCCACCAGCTGTGTCGGGTGGAGGTGAGCCGAGTCCTGGCTGTCTCCTTTCCTGCAGGATTTGTCCCACTGGAGATGGGCTGAGAAGATTCCCTGAAAAACAGCGATTTGCTCTCACCGATGCTGCTGAGTGAGGTGGATGCTGACACAGGTGAACGGGGCACATGAAGAGGTGGATGTGAGAAATCAATACTGTAAAGGCACATGAGCCGGGCTGAAAGTTTTGCGCATGAGAAGTGAACAGTCCAACAAATGCACTTTTTTGTTTGCTGCCTCAGAAAGCGAGGAAAACAGGATTATGGCTGTTCTGCTGCCTGTAGCACAATGTCCTAAGGGAACATCCCTCTCCTGTTCCCATTTCTTCGTGTTTCTGGGGATCCTGTGCCACTCTAAGCTGCAAAAGGAGATGGGATTATAAATTGCAGCTAGAGCAGTAGGCTATTTTTTCTCTGAAGATACTGTGGGACACTAATGAATCGCTTTTTTTCCGTGACCCACCTCTTACTTCCTTATAGGTGAAATGTCAGCAAATCCAGTTGAAACCTTCAATCTTTTTTTTAAGGTAAAAAAGCCCACTAAACAAACGCCTGGATTTGTTCTTGAACTGAATCTGGAGATAACAGCAAGTTAGCCTCATTCCTCTGATAAACATAGCTAAACTTGCAATTCTCAAGGTACTTTTGTAGGTCAGTGGAAACTGTCAGGCTGTCTAAGTTTTGCAGCAGAGAGGAATTGCGTGTTCTCCACTCCCACTGCCTGCCAGTCAAACAGCAACGCGGGAGGCTGCAGGCGTTTTAGTTCACAATTTTCTGGGTGGGTTGTTTTTTTTTTTTTTGTCTCTGCATTTATGATGGTGCATGTAACAGTTGTAAGATACCGCTACAGATCTCAACGGTATCTTTGTTTCTTTTTGGGCGTGAATTAGCATTAGCTTTATCTTTGTCCCCATAAAACTCCATTGTGGTGACTCCCTGAATTTGCTGAGCGTCAGGGTGCTGATTGCTTCAGCAGAAGCATCCGCTTTACCAGGAATAAACGTGCTTGCAGGAGCAGCTCTCAGCCAACAAGCACACTGGCGTACTTGGGTATTTTGTTTATGGCCAATTAACATGATCAACCTCTTGACAGCGCAGCCCACGTGGAGTATTTCAACCCCTCTGACACCCTTCCCCTTGCTGCCCTGCACCTGCACCCTCTACAGTCGGCTTTGCTATAATCAGCCGTCACACCAAACTTCATGTAATTTTTGTGTATAGCGTTAATAAGCCAAATGCACGAGTAGCGTCCCCTGTTCGATAGTGCTACTCTGATTGTGTTGAAATATATAGCAACTTAAATCCATGGTAGGGGAGCGCAGGAGATGCCTGTTTTCTTCTGGGAGGAGAGGTTCCTCCTTGTGTTAGCTTCACAATGGCACAACTGAAAGCAAATGAGCATTTGAGGGTTGTCTCTTGCTGGGAGCCCGGCTGTCGTAGTTCTTGTTTAAATCCCTTAATGAGTGCTTTGTGCCCAGGTTAAAGTCATGAAAGCTGCTGGGACCGGACGTGTTGTTCTGCTTGGGTGGAAGACTTGTTTGGGATCTCCATGTTGGGAAGTACTTGCCCAGCACAGAGGAGCTGCATTTACTCTGCACTGGTGGGAACAGGTCTGCACAGCCTGAAAATGCTGTGGAGGAGATGGCTGGGTATCCAGGGCTTTCCTAGTGCTGATATTTCAAATACCTGTGCCTGTGACCCAGAGAGGAGCTGTGGGTGGAAGAGAAATTGCCAGTGAGATCCATATTATAGGGACATTATGTGGAAATGAGGGTTTTTTTGGGCGCATACTTTGAAGAAAGTTTGTAAGTATGCTTGCTCTCTTGGGTCCTTGGCCTGAAACACTATTATCGGGAGAAGTCCTCAAGGATCTAGGTGTACCTGATGTGCTTGGCAGTTGTGTGAAGGGATGGTGGTAAAAGGACTCTTTGTAAGTGATCTCTCCACCTTGGAACGAGCTTTGCTCCATGGAAAGGGGGAGCCACTCTCTGAGCAGAGGGACTGCATAAACCCAGCCTTTCTGGTTGCTGTTACTCCGCAGCTGCTTGGAGCAATTCCGCTCCTGGTAGCGAATACTTAGCTTTTCCATATGGTGCTTTGGAGGTCATTGCGTTTCAGAGTGGGTGGCAGATACGATCTGATCGCATCACTGTGATAAACTGCATTTTGGGTAGGATGCGCAAGTAACATGAAGAGAAATGCTCATTAGAGAGGAAAATGCTGGGTTTTCTGTGTAGAGTTAATGTGGTTTCTGTTCCTGCCCTGCTGTCTTTCTTTTGGGGTGTACAGAGGGAGCTGCATCCCTTTATGGCAGAAGAGGCAGCGTTTGCTCCCCGTGCAAAGCCCAGGACACAGGAAAATTATTTTCTAGCCAGACTGTTAACTGATCCTGCAGCAAGCAAGCTGCCTTTGATCCTTCTGACTGGAATCATCTTTGTTTGGGAAGAACTTTCCAAGGTTTGCTCACGGTAATGCAAGGCAGGTTTTCATCCTCGTCACGACAGGAAGGAGCAGCGGCTGTGCCGGGCCCGGCAGCTCTGATCCCGGCGCTGCTAAAAACATCCCGGGGATTTGTGCCTGCTTTACAATTTTGTGCAGTTTACATCTGTCCAGGAATAAAACTAGCTGATGACTTTCCTGTGTTTGCCCCGTGAGGATGGAAGCTCTTTTCCCTCATTAGTGGCTTTAATAAAGTACATATGGCGGTTCGTACAGCGGGTACCAGAAAGCTGTGCTTGTTCTCTGCATGGCAGACTCAAATCGGTCGTGGCCAAGCCCACAGGTTCTCCGCTCCCTTGGACAGTGACCTGTCCACCCTCCGTGTCCCTTCTCGCACATCCCTGGCAGGCATTCCTGGGCTGTACGCCTGTGCCCACCAGTTCACTTTCCCGTGTTCATTGGGGCCGAGATGGCAGGTTGGTTTTCTTTTCCAGTCTCCCCTTTCCTGTTAAGTCAGTAAGAGACACTTTACAATTTGTCCATCACTTTAGGTTTGGGCAACACCGTAATTACACCTAAAGAGCATTATCTACAGCTTGCTGCCTTCTGTCCCTTGCCGGAAGGTTGGTCATGGGAGAGAGAGGATTTTGGAAGAAAAGCTGATAAATCATAAATTGCCTTGCAAGATGAATCATGAGTTATTACTGCTTTCTCAAACGCGTAACTGCATGCTGTGAGATCAGCGCCAGTCTGTGGCATGCAGGAGGAAGGTCCCTTTCGGTTAACGCATACCTGCGTGCTCTTCTCTCGCCATCTTCTCTTTGCCATCAGTTGAATTCCCAACTTGCAGGTTTTCCTGCTTGACCCCTGGACACTTCACTTACTTGATCCTCACATGCTGGAAATCTACTCTGGCGCAGAGGCAAATGGGAGGGGAGAGTTCTCTTGAATGTGGCAGAAATTTTAATTTCTTGGTCCTGTGCCTCTCACATGACTGTACCCTTTCCAGAATTTTGCTACAATCTCTGATAAGGAAGTAGATTTTGGGGGGAAGACTGAACCTTCCTCCTTGAATACCAGAAGAGGAGCCAGAATTTACATCGTTTCCCAGTTGCGTTTCTTCCTCTGGGCTCTGTCCTTGTCCTGGCAATGCTTGGCAAGCCTGATGAGCTGCAAAGAGTGTTTCTGTGGCTGGGTCTTCAGCCCACATCCACGTCTTTGCCAATTCACTCAAAACGAGGAAGGGCTGAGACTAGCACCTTGTAGTCTGCCCAGCACTCTGGGAAGTTAGAAATTAGTTGCGGCTTTCATCATACTTAATGGAAAGGCTTTCTTACGCACCTGCACTAATTGCATGGGATTGGTCTAGGACTGACTCTCAGTCAGCAGAAGGCATCTCTAGCAGTTTTTTGGGCTACCAAACTGAAGACTGTGCAAAGATTGGCATTGTTGGGCTTTTTTTTTTTTTTTTTTTTTGGGGGGGCTTTTAATGCTAATATGTCAAAAGTCCTAGAATAACTGCTAGCCCTTCAGTTTCCTTTCACCTTGATCTATCCTGGCTCATAAACGTGAGCATTCATCAAAGCAGAGGCTATCTGCATTTTTCTTTTTCAGTGTAGCTGAAATATATTTGTAACTCTAATACATTTGTGATGTATAGTTTGTATATATGTATATATATAAGCAGAAATATAAGTTTCTGCTGCACAGATACATGTCTGATATTGACTTGGCTTGGCAATTATGTGCCAAAAGGATGCTGAAGAGGTAAACCCTGAAGAGAGGGGCAGCTCTGTTGTCTGGTGGCCCTTCGCCTGGGACAAGCTGAGCCAGGGAAGTCCCCTGTAGCATTGAGAGCAGTAAGAATTAAGGCAGCAGAGACCAGTGAGATGTGTAAGTATGTGTGACTGCTTTATTTTTAAGATTTATGTCTCTGCTCTTAGCGTGTTTTGGCATAACAGACATGTTCCGGTTACTGGAGGGCGCAGAATTGTGAGGGGAAGGAACTGGTGGCCGGTTCTGATCATTGTGGCCAGTAAAAAGGGTCTGAGTGTGGCTGGAGAGACCCAGGATGAAGCGTTTCCACCTTGGGAAGTACAAGTGGTGGGTTGCATGTGTTTCGTTGTTCCTCACGTGTCTCTGCCCGCTTCTCTCTGCTCCCGGGAGAGGAATTGTTTGAAGTCTGGTTGCTGTGCATCCCTCTGCTGCTTTCAGGGTTTTGTTTGTTCCGAATGCCACTTGTCCCTGTACTGTCCCTAGTTAGTTTGTCTCTTTTTGTTAGGAACTCTGACTTGGGCTTTAGCATAATTTGCACAACTTAAGCCCTTTCCCCAGCTTTCCTTTCTCCTCGTTTCTCATTTGTGCGGGCTGTCTGCTCGAGCGGCTGCTGCCAGCACACCGCGGAAAAACACCGATCTGTTAGAAACCCACCACAGCATATCAGCAGGAATTCCAGATCTGTTTCTGGGCTGCTGCTTTGTCAGAAGAGCTCAGCCGTGTCTTTGTTCACTCGCCAGCAAGTCAGAGACGCTGCAGGTTTGTTTGGAGCTTTTCTTATTTGCTCAATAACCAGGACAGTTGCCCATTGTTTCACTTGCGTTCTTATCACGCATTTTTAAGTGCCACAAGGTACAATATCTTCTTGCCGACAAGAATAAGTTAATGCACAGCTCCAAGCCAACAGCCTGATTGGGGCTGCAAAAAGGAGGAAGAGGAAGGAGGTGAATTTCCCACAGCGATGCAAAACCTCAAACTCAGCCCATTTGTTTGAGCCGTGTGGTTCAGAAGGAGGAACCCATATCTGGTACATCCCTGTGCCAGAGACAAAGGCTGGTTGATTTTTGTAAATTGCTGCAGCGGTCATTTAAATCTGGAAGGAATACAGCCTGCAGACAGTTGGCGGTGACTGGGGACGAATGGCATGTGACTACGAGGTGGCGTTCGCCTCCGACTTGAGTAACAAAGAACCAGCCTGTGCCTGTGTACACCAGCAGGATAAATATCCTAATTTCGGCAGTGGCCGGTGTCAGTGCAGCTGCGTGGAAAACTGAGCTGTCACTGGAGACAAAACTTTGTCTGTCTTTTGTTGTGGTGTTGTGAGAGCAATGACGGGAGGGTGAAAATCAGCAGCCCTGCCTGGGCACCCCTATGGCGGCAAAAGCAGCTCCAGGAATGAGGGCACCGCAAAAGCCTTTGATCATTGAAAACTGGGGAGGCAGGAGGAAAAAAAAAAAAAAAGTCATGTTTTCTTGGATCAGCCCCCTGTGGAGGCAAAGAAAAGCCTGCCATACATTAATGGGCCACTTTCATAAATGTGGGAGTCTCGTACAAGCAGGGTGGCTCAGCCTGTCGGTGCTGATGCGGCTGTCAGCCTGTTTGTCTAGAAAATGCGTTTCTGAAAGGTATGATTATTCTAGACTGTTGAGCAAGTTCTTCTGTGTGAGTGCATTTAAACACCGGCGGTATGTGTGGAAGGACTCAAAATGTAGAGGGAGGGAGGGTGACATTTTTTCGATAGCCCCGGGGGAGCAGGAGAGGAGGCTGCACTGTTTTTGGGGGGGCTGCTGCTGGGGCAGTGAGGATGGGAGCGATGGGAGCCGCGGGGGCGAATGCATCCCTGCCCGTGCTGCACAGCCATGCTGTGCTACCCCTGAGCCACCCTGGAAGGATGCTTTTTGAAAGCCTGGCTTTGGCCTTGGGAAAGGCATCCTTCCCTGCCTGCCTCGGGATGAGGGGGGCCATGCAGAGCCCCCCCAGGGCAGTGCTGAGGTCTGTCTCTGTCCTCCATCAGGTGGGGACCCCTCTCCTGCGAATGGGGGCAGGAGGAAATTGGCAGTGGGCTCTGGGGAAACCCTTTGTTTGCTCGTGTTATTAGCGAGGAGAGAGGAAGTAATGATTTATTGATGCTTCTGTGATTCTCCTACGCTGGGCTATAAAGGAAGAAATTCTGTTTCCTGGCTGATATTCGTGGCTCTAATTGAGCTGTAACTTGCTCCTGCAGGGCAGCTCACCTGCGGGGTGCCGACAGCGCCCCGGTTCTCTGATCCAGCACCCCATCAGCCAGACTAGCCCGTGATCGCCAGGGGTCACTGCTCTGCTCTTCCCCTCCTCTCCGTGTAGCCAGGCTGTTTGTAGAGCCCAGCATTTCTCTGCTGCAGCATTTTATTTAATGAAACCAGAAATATCTGATAGAGGGGGTGGCGGCCACTCCTTTTTGGTGTGAGATGCCATGTGAATGTGCCAAAATACCCCTGTGTTTTCACAGTACATTGGGCAGAAGGTGGTGTCCTATTGATGATGCCTTTTGGCTGCATCCTGGCAACTGTGCCACCCCACGCCGACCAAGGAGACGCCAGTGCTCACCCCATCAGGGTGGGCATGCAGTGCCGCCACCTTCCACCTCCGTCACTGCACCGTCCCTGCTGCCTCCTCTGCCGTCCAGGAGACACTGGCGTGGCTGTGCCACTGGTGAAGGATGTCGGTAAGAGCTAGTGTGCTGCAGGGGCCGCTCGGGGCACTGCCAGCCCCCACCCCTGCAGTTACTGGCACAGCTTCAGTAAATCCAGCTGGATTTAGTGATACATCTCCTCTGACAACACACCATACAGCCATGCCTTTTCCATGCGCTCCCCTGCATCCGCATGAGCTGCAGCTTAGTCTGTGATGAGCAGGGTTTCATCTCCGTATCCTGGAGCGTGGGAGGGGGCAGGGGCTGGATCTGAGCTCAGGGCCCTGTGGGGGTGAGAGAAGGCTGCTGAGCAGCGATCTCTCCCGCCTGAGCTCAAAGGCTCTGCTCCGTTTCCTTGGTGCCAGTTTGTGACCTCTCTCTGCCAGGCCATAGAGCCCCGCGCATCCAGGATTGCCCACGGGTGTGTGAGGAGGTGGGGATGTGCGCCGCCTGGCCCTGCTGCTCGCGGTCTCTACCTGCCTGCATCCTCGGGAGTGGGTGCATCCTTGGGAGCAGGTGCTGGATACAGGCAGGAACCCGCTGCCAGCACTGTGGAGTGACTGGTCTCCCTAAACTGCACGGAGAGTATGGTGAGGCATGTGCGTTATCCTGAATTGCTCATCCCTTGAGTCCTAGGCAGAAGGCGATTGTAGGTGAGACAGCGGCAAACCTGACTTTCACCCCAGCGCAATCCACACTCCTTTTAACTGAATCATACTTTTTGTCCATCCTCTTCAAGCAAAGTAATAATGCCATTTTGGTTAACCCAGGAAGTGTGCACATCCCTTCTAATCACATGATTTATGCACAATACTGATTTCTATTTTTTAAATTAATGACTATAGTGCAGGGGACCCCCAGTGCTGGGTGTCCTGAAAAGCCCGAACGCGAGGCAGCTCCTGTGCTGAAGACCCTGCCTGGCTCAGCCGAGCAAAGGAGGAGGAGATGATTTACGAGCAGCATCAACAATGTCATAAAGTCCAAGTGGCAAGTTAATGCTGCGTTTTTATTCCAGCCCTTTTGATGGGGCCCTGCTAATAGAGGGTTGGGGAACATAAACAAAGGAAAGAGCATAGCAGCTAAAAGCCGGTTGTCACAGCGCAGCTGCATTAGTGTGAAAATGCCATGTTTTATCAGAAAAGAAGCGCCCTCTCCATAACAAATGGCATCACACAGCGAGTCGTGGCTCCAGCCTCTGGATTCCTGTAGGCTGTGGACGTTGTCGATGTGCTCTCTGGAAGAAGGCAGAGACACTGAGCCGTTCCGCAGGATCCAGCGCTCTGTGCTGCGATCTTCCCTGGGAAGGTCAGACTGAGAGAGATGGAAGCCAGTATGGGTGAAAATCTGGGGAGGGTGAGAGAAGGCAGCGCGAATTGGTGTGTCTCGTGGAGGACGTGGCTTTGGAGGGGATGGTGGTGGTTGTGGGGGACCAGGGATTACACCACGGCGGGTGTTCGGAGGCTGCAGCAGGAGCTGTGTTGAATTTTGAGCTGGGAGCAGCATGAAGGTGGGCAGGGGTCTCTGGTGCTCGGAGCAGAATGGGCACTCCCATTCTGGAGCGCTGGAGACTTCTGCACTGCTCCCCTTTCCCGGAGGAAACATGCAGCTTGCTGTAATTTTCTCTTATCTTCTCAGAACATTAGACACATTCTCTGAGATAACTTGCCATTCCTTCCAGTTCTCCTTTAAATGTGTTCAAATGAGCTTTGCTCCACTTCCTTACTTAAATCTGTAGAGGTGGTGAAATGCTCCCTAGGTCATACGGGGCTGCTCGGGGGCTTTGTTCCAAAGTTGGGTTCTGAGTGTTGGTTTTATCTTTGATCTGATACTTCAACAAATTTGGCAGATGTATTTTAACATACCTGGTTTTATTTTTTAAAGTTCTCCCCAGTTGCTTTCTTCCCTCTCTCTCTTTCTTGGGGAAAAAAAACCAAACAAAAAAACCTCCTAAATTTTTCTTTTTCAAAGCTGAGCATGGCAGAAGGGGCCTCTCATCCCCACTTGTTTGGAGGTTGGGTTTTTTTCCCCCACAGTCTGCAGTTGCTGTTAATTCACATTTGGTTTAGTAATTAATCAGGATATAAATAATACATAGCATGTTATCAGAAAACTGCATGCCAGTGCTATAGAGGCAGGTACTTTCGGCCCCGGCGGGGAGGGCTTGCCTTCTGCTGCTCAGCAGCCCCCTAAGGCCAATTAAGGTGCATTCTTGATGAGATTCCAGCCGCTCCTTGGCTGGATAAATGGTTGCTCTGATGGAGGGAGGGGGCAAAGCAAAGGAAGATGAAGGGGGGTTTTAGCGTTCAAACAGCTGCAGTGAACGCTGGAGTCCAAGTGCTGCCCTTCTGTCCCGCTCCCTCCCCAAACCTGCTTGGGCTGCGGCTGCCGGTGGTGGTACCGAAGAGACGGTGCAGACCCCTGGGTCTGCTGGACCCAGGGCAAAGACTCGGTAGCACGTCCTTAGCCTTTAGCTGTAGTCCTGCAAGTCTTTTCTTCTGAAGGCATGTCAACTGTTGATAAACAAAGCCTTGAAGAACGTCCCAAGTGTGGAAAGCTGCTTTGCCTTCCCTTCGCCACAGCTCTCCCAGCCTCCTGCCAAAGCCCCGGGGAATGATGTCCTTGGTATTTCTTGCTTCAAGGCTGGTGTTTATTTCAGCTGCAGTAACGGGTGCTAAACTGGCTGGCAGGAGGAATAAATGTTGCCATGACAGTTTGGGTGGAGATTTGGAAAAGGCACTCCAAGTTGCAAAACAAATAGAAAAACCATAAAGAAAAAAAAGCAAGCAAAAATGCAAACCCAGAGCCAACGGACTGTGAAGGCCACCGGCTTTTGACTCTGTAATATTCACAACTGTGTATTTGGTCCATAGCAGGGCAGTGAGAACAGAAAGAATTGAGCTTGGAATAGGCAGGGGGATCTCAAAAGCTCCCTGCATCAGGCTGAATATTCTGGGCTGATGTGGGGTCCTGAAGCTTTGCCCTGGGTTCCCGTCATGATTGCTGGAATTTGGTGCTTCCAACAGTGACTTTGTTTTCCAACCATAACCCTTGAAAGAGCACGCTCAGTTTGAAGCATGGCTTCAAATATGTTTCCTTTGGAGGAAGAAGGAAAAATGAGATGATGCTAAGATGGGGTTCTGGCTCTGGGAGCTCTTTGTTGGCCATGTGTCTCATGCGGTGCCTGTGTGGGTTTCCTGTACTGCAGGTTCTCCTGCCCTAAGCTCTGCTGCAGAAGATCCGCAGTTAAAGGAGCACAGTAACGTGGGATATTGTGTTTCTCAGGTGCTGGAGCAAGATGTGGTTCTTCAGTCTATTGACCGTGCCATTGAGGCTGTGCACAATGCGGCCATGAAGAATGGGGGAAAGTACAACCTGGAGCAGAGAGATGTCCTCCAGTAAGTATGACGGGCATCTGGGAGAGCTGGCAGATGGAGGGTGGTCAGAATGTGATGCTTGTGTCTTTTTTTTAATTATTATTATTATTATTATTGGGGATGAAGTTGGACATGGTTGTTTTCAGTCCCTGTGCTGCAGAGTGCTGATGTGCTCAGAGAGCTTCTCTGTGTTTGAGCTGGTTGATGCTGCTTCTCCTCTTAACTGCATCCAGCAAAGTGCTGCTTCGGTCTCCCCCTCTGTCCCCATGCCTGTAAAGAAGAGGAGACTCTCAGCCACACTGTAGGCTTAAAGGAGAAATCCCAAACCTCTCCAAATCCGTTTTCTCCTCTTTACCAGCTGGGAATTGTAGAGGTTGTTGGCATGTGGCGTGAGGTCCTTAGTATGTTCTCAAATAATTGCTTGTGAGGAGAATTTTTGTTTTTCTCTGACACCTCATATTCTGCGCTGAGGCACGCTGGTTTAATCTCAGTTGAACAGTGATTCTAAAGTGCAGGCAATTTCTGAAGCTTGCAATGCAATATGTGATTCTCCCTCGAGGAAGAGGCATTTTTCTCCAGCGAACTGATGAATAAATCATGGGCTCTTGCAAGGCCTCTTCCTTCCTCCCCCAGAAGTGCTTCCTCAGTTGTTAATGAAACTGGAGTTGGAATTCAGAGTAATGTAACCCATTTTTGTATATAGCCCAAATGCAATAAATCATTTTAAAATATCATTTAAATGTTGCAGCACAGTCACTCCCTTCCTTTAGCTTTTCCTACTCCTGACGACATCATTCCGTTTCAGAAAACTGATCCATCACCGGAAGGAGACCGTGTCCCGCAAAGGTCACTCTCCCACCCCGCAGGGGATGGTTATGACACAGTCCTCCAGCGATCACCACCTGGATGTGGCACGGCAGCCCAATGGGGTCTGCCGGACGGGATACGAGAGACATCACAGTCTTCCAAACACCGAGTTCGAGGAGGAGGATGAAGGTCCCTATCAGGTAACAGAGGCTGGGCACTTTCTAGGTTCCCTCTATGGTGATATGACATCGCTCTCCTGTTTATTAAAGCACCTTTGCAGCTGCAGTCACAAATCAAGTGTTTGTGCTGCTTACCTGGAATGACTGCAATGTAAATTGATGCTGTCTCTAAGAAGTCTGGAATAGTCCCTCTGCCATTTATAATTGTGATGCTTTCTGGGATCCTTGAGGGTGCATGGTTTCATGGAGATATGCGAGATCCTCTCTAGATTGGGTGACTGTCTCTTGACAACTTTCTAGAAGAGTTGCAAGCTCCCCAGAGAATAGTTTGAAAAACAGTTTTGACATGAGCAGCAGAACTCCCGCTGAGTACTCAGCACTGCTTTATGTTTCCCCCTTGTTAAATCTGCGCAAGATCTTTGGTCCTTAAGCATTTTATCTGCTATGGCTGCCTATTTTTTGCTACTTAAAACACAGAAAAACCCCAAAGATCCTGCTTTGTCTGAGGGTTCCTTGTCATGATGAATTAAAGGTAAATTGCAGGAAATACCATTTAGAGTAGATTTTTTTATCACAGTGTCATGCAGTTCCAGGGTTACTGTGTGGCACCAGCGAGGTTTCAGAGAAGCAGCCCAGGACAGATGCAGTGGTTGTTGGGGATGAATGATGTGGCCGATTACGCTGTGTAGGAATAGCTGGGTGTTAGGGCTAAAGGCGCCAAGGAAGGATGAGCATGAAGATTTTTTTTCTCCTACAGATGAACACGTGCACTGTAGTTTTTCTTCATCTGTCTGGGATAAGTGTTTGGAGGCAGTGTTTATAAGGTGCTGATACACTGTCACTCCTAGCAGATGAGGCTTGTTTTACGCTTGAAGAATTGTGAGTCTGCAGAGATGAAAGGTAGATCTGGCTGTTGCAGAACACGGCAATTCGTACAAACCCCATTTTTCTCCTTGGTATTCATTTTCTTTTCTGGGCAGCCAAACCAGCTGCGTTCTCAAGCCCATGCATTATGGGCTAAGCGAACGGAGCACCTTACGGGCCGTTCTCCGTGCCCATTCCCTGTCTTTATCTGGTCGGTGGTTTGGTCACTTGCCAGGTTCCGTGGCTGACAAAGAACTGTTTCTGTCTGGGTAGCACTGAGGATGCAGTCAAAGGGCTTCCAGCTTTGCCCTGTGCTGAAAGGGCTCCTTAAGACTTTAACAGCTCGGCCGAGGGATTTCCTGTGTGCTTTGAAAGTGGAGGAAGCAGCATTGCTTTCTTCCACTGGTGGTGCAGCTGCCTGAGAGGAGACCTACAGAAATCTAAACTTTCTCACTAACTCTGGAGAAGCAGAGGTCTTGAGATGTGCTTTTTCACTCCTTTGGATTTTCAAGTGTGTTCAGTGTCTGTATCTGAAAACTTAAGCAAAATTTGAAGTGCAAATTTCCCCTTGGTGGCTTTGCTTCCCAAGGGCTGAGCTGACTGAAGGAGTTGCTGATGGCACCCATGCTGAGCCTCTCTTCAGCTCCTCTGTAGTTAGCATGAGGTGGGAAGCTGGGGCAGTTACGTACCAGCTGCCAAGCGGGGAGGTTGGGCTCTCAGAGTATTTTATTCAGCCTGCTGCATCTGAGAATGCTCAGTGGGCTTGTAATGCTCATCTCCAGAAGCTTTTGCTGTAGACCCGTGTGTCCGGCTTGGCAGAGTTTGCCTACAGGAGGTGGTGAGTGGGGGATGGTTGGTTTGGGGTTTTTGTTTTGGTTTGGGTTTTTTTGTTTGTTTGTTTAAAGGTTCCTACTATACTAGCATAATTCCCAGGAGTTAGAGTTGAAGGAGTGGTGATGGTCTCTGCTGGGAAGGGAATGGGAGTGTTGTGGTTGAGTCAGCTCTTGTCTCCAGCAGCGCTGGGAGCAGACCCTCCGCTAGCAGTCCCTGCAAAATGGAAAAGGCACATGTGTAAAATACATGTATTTGGAGAAGTTCACAGCCCCCTTGCAGAGGCCAGGAGAAAGGAAGGCTTTTAACACATGTGTAGGTGTTTCTTTGTGGACCCTGGACAAGGTCCCTCCTCTTCTTGCATCGGACAGGAGGGATCTGAGCTGCAAGGGCTCCTGCATGGTCACCTTCTCCACGGCAGCTGGAGAGAGATGTTTTCTCCACTTTCCTCCCCTTCCCTTGTGGGTTTTTCATGTTGTACCTCCTCCTTCTGACCCCATGCAGTGGCTGGCATGTGGGGTGGAGGGAGGGGATGGCCATGGGTTGCCCCTTGTGTCTCAGGCAGTCACCAGCAAGGGGAAATTCGTGTGATGCTTCACGTTCTCATCGCAGCCACTTGGACTGCAGCGTGTGGCCATCTAAATGAGGCTGGCAGGGCTCTGGGCTAACATTAGGTATACATCTATTAATTTAAGCACTAGTCCGTAATAGCTGTGTTAAACTTGCGTGGTAAATTTGGAATGGCTAATGAAGCCATGGAAATATTCCAGAATGGCCCAGCCCTAGCTGTCTCCAAATAATGTCACGCTGCTTCCCTAAGCTCTGAGCCTGCCTGTCTGCTAAATCCCACGGCTTCTGTAATCGTGGCCGTGCCGTGCCAAGCGGCTCTGACTCGTGCTGTTAGCTCCAGTGCTCTGCAGAGAGGGCTCTGCTTTTAGCACAGCTGAGCTTTCCGGATTTGGGACCAGCCTTCCAACCACGCGATGCAGAGACCCCTCCTGATCTGCTTGGCCTCTCTCAGCTGTGTGGTCTCTTTTCTGACCGACACAGATCATTTTTGAAGCTGTAATGCAAGTATCATATAGCAGTTTACCCAGAGAACAATGTGGGATGGATTGACAAGAGCAGAAGAGCCCAGGCTGGGAGTCTGCAGCAGTACCTCGTGCTAATCCATGGGCTAAAGGCGCTTGTGAAGAAGCGACCTGTTATGTGACATAGTAAAAGGTTGGATATATTAGGTGTTGGGTGGGAGAAAGGGACCGAGAGATCCCTTTTTAAAAGTCTTTGTAAGCTGTGCAAACTGCTGTGTCTTCACTTGTTTGGTGGGCTCCGGACACAGCCTGAGAGTGCCGTATTGTCAGCTTTTGGCATCGGGTCTTGAAAATTTAAGGTGGCTCCTGAAGGTGTCTTATTTCCAAGAATATCTTTGCTCCCGTTTCAGGGGAGGTTTCTGCCCGCCCTTGGTCTAGGGGAAAAAGAAAAAAAAGTCAATTTTTTATTCTCCTTGTTCTGAGCTACTTAAAATGGAGTTCTTTCAGGAGCCTGTCTCAGTTATTTGCTGCGGCGCCTGGCATTGTTCTGTGCCCTGCGCCGCATTATGGGGCTGTTAAGCACTGACAGGTCATAGAAAAACATCTCTTCCATGGCTAAACAAACCTGGAAAATTGGCACAGTGTGATGGCCCAAGTGTCACTGTAGATTCCACCTGGCTTCGACCTGGGCTACCTGAGACATTTAGGCCATCACCTCCTCTCCCTTCCCGTGCTGCTCTGGGTGGTTTTGCTGCAGGCAGCGATTGCAATATCCTATAAAAACAGGGAAATGTTGCTGGCAGTGGGCTCTGAATTGCCGAAGTCCTAAAAGACCCTGAACCAAGTCTCCTGGCCCTGAGCTGCTGGGGTGTGAGGATGAGAGTATTGATGCATCGTGCTCCCACCTCGCTTGGCCGCTGTGTTCAGCAGTGTCTTACTGATCAGAGGTTAACCCTGAGCTTACACCGCACCGGAGTGGTTCTGGGTAAAAGTGATGTCGGTGATCGTGGTGTTTGGATCTGAAAATAGGATTCTGGGTCTGGGGCTCGTACTCTGCTGGCTCAGTGTTCCCAGCAGAGGAGACTTACAGGAGAAACCCCACATGCGGAGAGTTAATGCAACTCCCTGGCAAAACCTTTTCCCAGTGGGTCTTGCTATAGGTAGCGTAGCATTGCACAGAAGGTCTAGCCCTATTTTCTCCCTGCATGAGCAGAAATAGCTCTGAAAGCATGGAAAAGGCATTTACGTGTCTCCAGTCCTTGGCTTTGTCTTTCTGCAAGGGTATTTGTAGCTGATGTAATGGATCTCTCCAGAAGAGTGTCTAAATACGCGCTCTGTTTGCAGCCTCTGTGGAGCTATTGAGAGTAATGTGGAGTCACGGTGAGTGTGTGGGATTGCATTTGGAATAAAGGAGGAGTAAACGCTTGACAGGTCTACACGATGTGTGTGCTGTGTGCTGCTGAACACAGCAATTAAACAAGGGCTGCTTTGCCTGTCACAGGGAGGGGATGAAGCAGGCTTGAGTCCTGCTTTGTTCTTCTAGGAAGCTGCCTATTAATATCTGTCCTCCTGAGAAAACTTACCCGAATGATGAGAGAGATGTAAGGACAAACCTACACGCGCACGTGAGAAAGGTTTCATAACAGAGAATGTCTTTATTGACAACCTCCTTTGATTGCTCTGAAATCTTTCCTTATAGATCCCACCACAGCCGCGGCGTGCTGCTCCTGTCACCCCCCCACCTCCAGAGAAACGCAAGAATGCACAGATTGCTGCTCCTATTAAAAGTAAGGACAAACTGCTTTCCAGATTTTGGGCATAAAACAGACACTGGGCAATGTAAGTCATGGTGCCTGGATGCTGCTGCTTTTTGCTTAGGAGGGCATCCTTATATACATCCTACATTCCTATAGGTTTTATACTCTTTTATATATATGTGTGCGTATATATTCCTCTCTTAAATTTCTGTAGGTTTTAATGGTAACAATCATGAGCAGGTGGCCAGTGCTCCTTCACATCTCCTCTGATCCAGGAGGGCCTGGGTAGCCTGGCACCTGAGGATGGGTGGCAGGTACAGCATCCTCGTGGTCCTCTGGTGCTGGTAGCCCGGGGATATGTGGTGCTTCCCGAGGAGCAAACTCTCTGCCTGCTCACATGGCTAACATGGCCAACACACAGTCTTGGTGATTTAAGATCCTTGTGGGTGTTTTTCTCCCACAGACACTGAGGCCATCTCCCAGCAAGGCAGAGGGAGTTTTCCCTGGCTGTGCAGATCATGGTAGTTCAACCAGGTTCACTGGTAGTGCTTTTCGGACAAGATCAAGTCTGCTGTTGGCTCCCAGTCTGTTGGGTGCTTTCTTTGTACAGTGCTTGGATGAGATTTGCAGAAAATTGGTGGTTGGTGTCTGTAAGGAGTGGAAATAGATAATACCAGGGACGCAGCCATGCATATGCTGCCCACTGGCAGGGGAGCTGCTGGTTGTGAGCACTTCAGAGCAGAGCAGGACCATGGGGCCAAGGCAGGAGCTTCTCCATCCCTTCTGTCCCTCTGCTCTGCTCTGGTGAGACTCCACCTGGAGTACTGCGCCCAGCTTTGGAGTCCTCAGCACAAGAAGGACATGGACCTGTTGGAACAGGTCCAGCGGAGGGCCACAAAGATGCTCAGAGGGCTGGAGCACCTCTGCTATGAGGGCAGGCTGAGGGAGTTGGGGTTGTTCAGCCTAGAGAAGAGAAGGCTCCAAGGAGACCTTATAGTGACCTTCTAGTACCTAAAGGGGGCCTACAGGAAAGATGGCGAGGGACTCTTTGTCAGGGAGTGGAGCTGTAGGACAAGGGGTAGCAGTTTTAAACTGAAAGAGGGGAGATTTAGATTAGATATTAGAAAGAAATTCTTTACTGTGAAAGTGGTGAGACACTGGAACAGGTTGTCCAGGGAAGTTGTGNTGCCTGGATGCTGCTGCTTTTTGCTTAGGAGGGCATCCTTATATACATCCTACATTCCTATAGGTTTTATACTCTTTTATATATATGTGTGCGTATATATTCCTCTCTTAAATTTCTGTAGGTTTTAATGGTAACAATCATGAGCAGGTGGCCAGTGCTCCTTCACATCCCTGATCCAGGAGGGCCTGGGTAGCCTGGCACCTGAGGATGGGTGCCAGGTACAGCATCCTCCTGGTCCTCTGGTGCTGGTAGCCCGGGGATATGTGGTGCTTCCCGAGGAGCAAACTCTCTGCCTGCTCACATGGCTAACATGGCCAACACACAGTCTTGGTGATTTAAGATCCTTGTGGGTGTTTTTCTCCCACAGACACTGAGGCCATCTCCCAGCAAGGCAGAGGGAGTTTTCCCTGGCTGTGCAGATCATGGTAGTTCAACCAGGTTCACTGGTAGTGCTTTTCGGACAAGATCAAGTCTGCTGTTGGCTCCCAGTCTGTTGGGTGCTTTCTTTGTACAGTGCTTGGATGAGATTTGCAGAAAATTGGTGGTTGGTGTCTGTAAGGAGTGGAAATAGATAATACCAGGGACGCAGCCATGCATATGCTGCCCACTGGCAGGGGAGCTGCTGGTTGTGAGCACTTCAGAGCAGAGCAGGACCATGGGGCCAAGGCAGGAGCTTCTCCATCCCTTCTGTCCCTCTGCTCTGCTCTGGTGAGACCCCACCTGGAGTACTGCGCCCAGCTTTGGAGTCCTCAGCACAAGAAGGACATGGACCTGTTGGAACAGGTCCAGCGGAGGGCCACAAAGATGCTCAGAGGGCTGGAGCACCTCTGCTATGAGGGCAGGCTGAGGGAGTTGGGGTTGTTCAGCCTAGAGAAGAGAAGGCTCCAAGGAGACCTTATAGTGACCTTCTAGTACCTAAAGGGGGCCTACAGGAAAGATGGCGAGGGACTCTTTATCAGGGAGTGGAGCTGTAGGACAAGGGGTAGCAGTTTTAAACTGAAAGAGGGGAGATTTAGATTAGATATTAGAAAGAAATTCTTTACTGTGAAAGTGGTGAGACACTGGAACAGGTTGTCCAGGGAAGTTGTGGATGCCCGATCCCTGGAGGTGTTCAAGGCCAGACTATATAGAGGTATCCCTGCCCAGGGCAGGGGGTTGGAACTGGATGATCTTTAAGGTCCCTTCCAACCCAAACCATTCTATGATCTTCAGCGCCGTTGGACTGGCAGAGGCAGTGGTCATCCTGCTGAGATGCTGTCAGCTTGCCCAAGTGCTCTCCCGTGCTGTGACGGTCACACCATTAGTGACACAGCCCATTTCAAGCCCACTCATGTCCTCTTGGGAAGAGCAGGGCAGAGCTGTTAACTTACAGGTAGTTAATTGAAAGTTGAGGCTGGCACCAGCTTATTTTAATGGTACTGAGCCATTTTCCACTGTGGTAGTGGGTATTTGCAAAGGTCAGTTTCCTTCAAGTCATTATCTTGATTTAATGAAGCATGGTGGGAGCCATGATTTGTGAATGCTCCTTTGTGAGGAGGAGGTGTGAAAAAGAAGGATGCTGAACACCTGTGGGAGTGAAGGGCCCTGATTTCTGCCTAGCTTGTGCTTGCCTTGGGGTGGAGTGATGGATGGAGTAGCGGAGGGCTCCCAAGACCAACGGGGCAGGAAGGGCTATAGTTGCCTGCTGAGGTGCAGCGAGGGTGTTTCACACATCTGTCCCAATGGCCCTTTCTTTGGTAGGGGAAGCTGCCTTCCCTGAGAGCTAGGCTCCCCATGATGTGTGCTCCTTCTCTTCCAGCACTAACATCATCTGCTCTCATGAAGCTCTAGATGAAGGTAGCCCAGCGTTTGCCCAAGTAGCCATTTTCATAGTCGTGGAAGGACTTGGATACATCTGTGCCCCTTATAAATGAATGGATAAGGTTTGTCAAAAATATATATTAGAACAGGTTAAAGGGAAGAAAAATTTTAACACCTGTTTGCCTGTAGTGGATTTTTTCCTTGGAAGGTGGGCCAGCTAACACTGCTAGAGCTACTCAAAGCTAGAGGTGGGGGGAGAAATACAGCAGAGCAGGTAATGTGGGGGCTTGTGAAAGCAGTATATGCCAGTAGGGCTACAGGGCTCCTGATCAAATGTTGTAGAGTGCTGAAAGGGAGAGACAGAGGTGTTGTCAGCCAGAGGTTTCCTTCACCGTTGTGTGTGCACCATGGTGTGCTGTCAGTGAGGTTCCTGCAAGAGGGAGGCATGGGCTAAAGCCTTTCGTGTCTTGCAGTTCTTGGGCACCATCATACAAAAGTGAGAGCTGAGATCCTGAAGGCAGAAAAAAGCCCTCCCTAAGCCAGGGGGAAAAGACTTTTCTGTCCCTTAGTCCTGTCCCTCCCTCCCTCTCTTCCCCTGCATGAAACACTAAGCCCTTTGAAGGGTATTCATCTCAATAGAGCGGTTTTCCCCTTTCTAAAGAGGTGATTGTGCGGGAATGCTCCAGAGAGCACTGTTACAATTTTGCTTTGAGATAAGTGAGGCAGGAAGAGGAGTTAAACTGCTCTGGTCGCATGCACAATGAGCCTTTTAATGGACTTCACTGTAGCAATTTGTTGTGGTTTTTTTTCTTTTTCCCTTTGATGCTGTTGCTAAGGCATTTTTAATTGTTCCCTTTCAGACGCTGTTGAAATTATCCCTGGGTCAGCTTCTAGTGCCTCCTCTATAAGCACGACATCCCTGGATACCTTGTACACCGCTTCTTCTGTGTCAGAGACCGCTCTCCCGACGGCCACCTCCAGTCCTGCCAACACCCCACCCCCTGTCCCAAGCCGGAGCGTCCACACCACCATCACGCGCAATTTGGACACCGGCTCTGTGACCCACTCCCGCTATGGGACTTCCCCAAAAGATGGGGCCAGCAAATCTCCCCAGACCAAGAGGGCTGCCCCGGCACCGCCAGCTGAAGGGGGGACCCAGAGGTCCCACACGGTGGATGGGGAGAAGACTTCTCAGGTGAAGAAAGCTGCCCCAGTGCCCTCTGCAAGCCTGGATGCCTTCAGCTCCCTCTGCCTGGAGGATAAGAAGGCAGCTGCGGCGGAGCCGGTGCCAGCAGAACCCAGTGGTCTGGTGGCATCTGTGCCCAAGACTATAGGTGCCGAACTGATCGAGCTGGTGCGCAGGAACACCCACCTCAGCTATGAGCTGTCCCGCGTGGCCATCGGCGTGGTCATTGGCCACATCCAGACCTCTGTCCCAGCAACCAGCAGCATCATGGAGCAGATTCTCATCTCTGTGGTGGAGAGTAAGGTAACATATGCAGGGTCGGGCCAGGGGGCTGCTGCAAACCAACTCCAAGTCTTGGGCAGAAGGTGTTATGAGCTCTCCTAACATTTGGGATAAGTGCAGGGAGATCCCAAAGGAAAGGGGAGAGAAGGGGTTAACCATGGCATTAATGTCTAGCCAAGGGAACCAGGGGTTTAAACCAGGTCCGAGTACTGGTAGCAGGGAAGTGGAAAACAGGTGAGTTTATTCCCCAAATGAGTTGCAGGTGGATGACATGACCTTGAGTTTGGAGCTGGGAGTGGGATGTGAAACCAGCTGAGAGGGTCCTTGGTGCTGGGAAGCACTGGTAGGCTGTGGTGGAGGGGTGGGTGTCTTGGATGAGGCTGTGGTTTGGGAAGAGGGTGATGAGATGGATGATGGTGAACTGAACCACATGAGCACATCAGGTGGGAGATGACAACCTTCCAGGTCCCAGGGACAGCGGTGGAAATGGATGCAGCAGGATCTGAGGTATGCTGAGGAAAGTCTGCCATGAGCTGTTGACTGCTGATGGTGAAAGCTCATGGAGAACCATTGTGGCAGCCATGGTTCTTTCCGAGAAAGAAATGAATAGTGACTTTTTAAAGAGGTATTTTCTGTTATAAACAGAACAAATAAAAGCTGAGGAAAATGAAGCCTGTGCAATAAGTGCTTCTGTATAAAACCTTTTGTAAAATAATGCATTATATAAACTTACTTTCTTCTGTGGTGCTGCGTGTCCTCTGTGTGGATTCAGCACACCTATGCATACCATAAATCTGCATGGATTCTTGTCTCTTTTGACAATGGAGCACCTGAAACTTCTGGATGTCTGCCCTGGTCTTTCATCAAAGTGGTGAAAACTAGGTTGCCGTAGATGCAGACCTCTCTATTCCATAACACACACCTCAGACTTGCTTTTTTTTAAAAGACTTGGAAGAGTAGGTTTTCAGCCACTGGAGGAAGAGCATTATCTTGATCTTGTTCTAAATAAACCTTATGCCAAAATGACTGTATATTCCTCCTTTCTCTGCTCCAGATACAGAAGGAGGGAAATAAAAGGCTGCTTCTTGACGCAGCCATTGAAATGGCGAAGTGCACCTGGGCAGCCCTCTGCTTTAGTTGGAGGGATAATAAATTTCATCTCCCACTTGCTAAATACAACCCTCAGGAGTACGCTTCATATAAACATCTAAGATTAGAGTTCCATTGCTAATGGCAAGATTATAATGAACTGTTCAGGGGCATTTGAATATGGAAAACTAATGACATTCAAATTTTCGATCAAATCGTAATCTGGTTAACTGTCTGCGCTGAATAGAGGGTCCTATAAGCAATTACAAAGTCTCAGTTTGTGGCCATAACCCAACAGTTAATTGCTTCCTACTTCAATAACAATACCGTGTCAATGTGCGATCTAGATTCAGCAAAAATAAATTTAGCTGTTTCAGGCAAATATTCTGGCTCTGAATTGCACACTAAGGAGTTCAGTTCTCTGTTATTTGCACCTTGGACAAAATTTGAATATTCTTTTTATCTTTAAAACTTGTTCTCAGGATACGATAAGCTTAACTCCACAGAAGTGGAATTTAGTGACAGATTTCTGCAGAGGGGATTTGAAAACCTTGATTTCACGGCCATTGCTGCAGGCCAGCCTGAAAAAGATGGGAAGAAATTCTGATGCCAGTGCAGCGATGAGTATGGATCTACTCGTAGCTGATATGGTATCTGTCATCTAGGTCATCCATGGGACTTAAAAATGCCCAGAATTGCATGGAGACACAGCAGATGCTCTTGTCCCATCTTGTAATACCTCATCATACCGATCTTGAGCAGTACGGCTTTCAGAAGGGGAGCCTGGGAGGGCTTGCGTAGTGCTCAGCTGTAAACGTTGTGGTTGTGGTGTGCACTTTTTCCTCCACGTCCCACACAGAAGACCTGTAGGTAGAGGCCTGGTCCCAGAGGAGGTTGGTCACCTGGCGTGAAAAACCAGCTCTAACAGCTGAAAGGGCAGTCGCCTGTAGTTTAGTTGCGGGGTGGCTGTACCGCTGTAGCTTCACTAGCGTAGTTTAATGGTACAAATCATTATTGTTGACTTTGTGTTGCTTGTTATACCAAATCGTTCCGTGATCTCAGGGGTATAATTGTTGCTGAGTTGTCAGTTCTAGGTAAAGGGCGCTTTTTTTTTCTCTTTAATATGTAATTTCTGAAATCCCTCTACACCCCAGTCCCTGCAAATACGTGGTCAATTCTTCTTTTGTGTATTTTTCAAGGTTTTTCTTCCACTCCCTAAAAGAGAGCAAGAGATCAGCTTTGATTGAAAGCTTTGCTCTGCTCATAGTAGATATCATACCTGCTTCAACCTTTCGTATCACATTCTTTAATTAGTTACATCCTTTCTGTTCCTATTCCAGTCTTAATTTGAAGTCAGATCACTGGTTTACTAAATCAATTCCAGAATCCATTACCTCGCGCCTATCCCCAGTGCTTTCTGAAGGTTGAATTGCGGTGGCACTTCCCTCTTATTTACCTTGCGTGGAGTCTGCCCAGGCACGTGTTTTCAAGAGAACAAAAGACCCGTCTGCTGGGACAGTGTCGTGCTCCTGCTTGTAGGGGGGTAACATAAGGCTACGCGGGGGCAACAGCAAAGACAAGGTGCTGAGGTGCTCACACCTTAGGAAGATGCTTCAGAGGTACCGTACTACTTGGGGAAGCCTGATCTGCAGGAGCAAACATGCTGAGCTGGCTTTCTGGTGTCAGGATTTGGCCTGGCCTTGGAAATGGCCCCTCTTCTTGCTCTTGAGCCAGTTCCTGATGAGTGCCAGGGTGACTGTGCAAGATGCGCAAAGGGAAATTAAACCTCTTTTCAGAGGCGTTGCTGTGTCTAAACTGGAACTGGCTTTCATGGGAACTCATTTGAAATTTGGATGTAACTAAAGATAATATAGTTGCCCCTTGGTTTTCAAGCATCTAGAGAGTCACTCGGATTAGTACATATTGGTGATATGTGATGGCCTTCAGCTCTGCTGAATTATCTCCCATCTGAGAGGAGGAGGTAGTACCGTAGATGTCTTATCTAGGGAGATCGATTTGAGGATTTATTAATCTTAGTGTGAGGCAAGCAAAATTGCCCGATACACAAGCTATCTACGCCTTGAGAGGGAGCACTTAGGAATCACTTATCTGCTTTTTATTAAATTAGCATTGCTGTGTTGCATTTGTGACTCAGACTCATCTCTGGTTGCCTTAAATTTAAGCTTGAAAACTGCTGACAAAGGTGAGGAACTCAGTTCAGTCTTACAGATCAGCCCAGGCTGCTGGGTGGGGTTGAACGGTTCTTGGATGTGTCGGAGATGGAGGGACAAGTTAGGAAGTTGGTGTGGGAGGTGATGTATTTCTGGAGGGGGTTTCACTTGTAGTGCTGGGCTGTGACATGCTCTCAGTGGCACATCACCAGCGCCTGGTGGCCGCCTGTTGTCCCCAACGAGCCCTGACAAACCTCGTGGCTGATGTGGCTGAGCTCCCTCTCCTTCCCCCGAATCTGTGTGGGCTGCCTCTCGTGCAGTTCCCATGCGTTCATTGATTCGGCTTTGCTTGGAGGAGTCTTGTTTTTCAGGAGACACAAACGCTGCTCTGGGACTCGGCTTTTCCCTGCGGGTGCTTTGTCCCTCTGCTGGGCTGGGACAATGGGAAGGTCAGTGGGGCGAGTGCTTTCAAGGCTGAGTCCTTGGCTGGGCTGTTAGCGTGCCGCTGTAGGGCTCCTCCTCAGCGAAATACTCTAACAAAAGTGAATCTGGAGGGTGGGAGGAATGCATTAGTGCTTAGGCAAGCCCTTTGCTCGCTAATTGCTAGAGGAGCCTTTGTGAAGGTCTGTGACAGGGTCTTCACACGCAGCCATCTCAGTTCGGCTGCAGACGGGCCACGCTCATCCCGAGACAGCCGCCGCCGAGTACATCTGTAGAGCAAATGTGCATTGGGACAACTGAAAAGGGAAGGCTGCGGAGACCTTACCGAAGCATAGCTGTCGTGGGGGCTGGCAGCCAAGTGCTCCCCTCTTCCCGTGGCTCCCCGCAGGTCTGTGCAGGGCAGGCATCGCCTCCCCACCACAGGGCTGCGTGCCCAGCCAGACCTGCTGCTGCCCAAGGAGAGCGTGGGAAAGGTCTCTCCTGGGAAGCTTGGCTCAGCTAAATCCAGGCGTCTCTCTTACACCGTGTTTCATCTGGTGTAGTGGCTGCTGAGGAGCCTGGCAGTCTGTGGGTGTCGGGAGCAATGTTGGCCTCCTGGTTTTCGTCAATGCTGCTGTAGTGGGAATGGTTTGCTGCCCAGAGGAGGGGGAAATTCCCAGAGCAGTCCACTGAAAACATGTCTAAACCCCTGCTATATTGTTTACCTGAGGGGGATCTGGGCTCATCTGGAGGAAAACTGCTGGTAGATGTGTGTACCCATGGCACTGGTGATCCATCACGCTTGGTGGTGGGATGGGAGGAATGGGAGGGGGTGAGGAAGAAATGGTAGGAAGAGCTCTCCTGGATGGCAGCTGGGCTTGCATGGCAGTTGTGACCGCCTCTGAGCAGTGTGGGTGCGATGAGGTTCCCAAAATGATTTTTCACTGCTCAGGGGGAGCAAAATCCCTCCAGCAGTTTGTTCTGCTGGACCGAGGGGAGGAAAAAAGGTAGAAGGTTTGAAGCAGCAAGATAACGCATAGTGACATCATTAGGAATACTGAAACCTCCTCCTGCTTTATGGGCTCTGCGGCAGATTCCTGGAAACGGCCATATGAGGAGGCTGCAGGCTGTAGTGGCTGCCAAGATGTTTAATAAGCAGAGACCTGACCCCAGTGGTGGGAGGGCTGAGAATGGTGCTGAGAGCGCATCGAGGCGGTGCGTGGTGTAGTTACTCTGGTCGGATTGAAGAGCTTGTTAATGGATTGACCTCATCCAAGTCCATTAGGAGCTTGATACTCGATGGAGTCGTAAGGGCTGCAGATGAAGGATTGGAGGAAGCAGATTAGTGATAAGAGGCTGAATAGATTGATCATTAAAACGAGTACTCATTAAAATGCTCATCCAAAAAGACGTCCCAGCAGTGGGCTGAGGTAGGACCAGCACTGTCCTGCTCTGCCGAGGTGGACAATCCTCTTCCAAGCAGCTGGGACGCACGAGGACAGGCATTTATCCTCCCATTTCTTCCTTACCCTCTCCCATGCCTCCCGTCCCACCACCAAGCGTGAGGATCACCAGTGCAGTGTTTGTAGGTCTTCCTAAACAGAGGAGGAGATGGCCAGACCAAGCGAGTCTCCTAATTAATGTATTTGCTTCTGTGATAAATCGCCATTCAGAGGGAGATTCTCTTGCATTGGTGCTCAGTTCCTGAAAGCTCCCATCCTTTCTCACAGCTGGTTATCTGGTTTTCTGCTGCCATCCACAGCCTCACAAAACTTAAAGAGTGTAGAGAGGCTTGTGTTAAAGCAGCACACTCCTTCCTTCGTTACCTGCCTGACAAAAATTACGTAATGAGCAGTGACAAGAAGAATACTTTTTTTTATTAAATAATCGAAGCACTGAATTGAAGTTCTAATTGTTTCACACCCCAAATACCCCGAAGAAAATGGCTAACAATTCTGTCTCTAACAAAGCAGGCAGGGTGTTACCGTTAAACCTGGGGTGGTTTCCCGGGAAGGGCTGGAGGGTGCGCAGGGTGCTGCTCCCGCACTCGGCAGTCTCGCCAGTGCTGGTGCTGTGGGTGTGCAACTGTGCGTGTGTCACCGCTGACACAAAACACGGGCTCGTGTCTCTGTACAAGTTCCTTCTGCTCTGCTTGCAGTGTGAAGTCTGCTTTAAGGCTTGCTGTCCCCGTTGGAAGGAGCTGCAGCAGGACAGGACTAAGTCTTCTCTAGTTTCCTGGAGAAGACACCATGCGGTAGCAGGGGCTCCTGCCTTGTAGCGGTAGAGGCCTTTTTTTTGCACTGAATCATCGTGATTTGTTCACTGCATGCTGCAAGACAGCTTCATCCAAAAATTAAGGGTTTGGTCTCAGTGAGTGGGTTTTCCCAGTTGTTTGAATTTCTCTTCTACCTCGCTGATCTCCTGCTGCTTGCTGTCACTGCTGCCAAACCCCTGTGTGTATAATTTAAGTTCTTCTGCAAACTAATCCTTACCTCTCTTAATGGTGCCTGGGCTCATCACCTGTAATCGGCCTGGTTCCACGTGCTGGTCCCACCTTCTTGCCCTGCTTTCGGGAAAACAGGTAGTTCCTATGATGTACTTGGGTCCTCAAGGCTTATCCTAAACCCCAGACCCCAGCAGCTGTCGGGGCAGGTTGACTGCTGCCTGACAATTCCTCTCTCTCTCAAAGGAGAGGAAAAGTGTAGGAAAACCAACTGAAGAGTGAAGCCTTCATGGCAAGGGTTATGTATGAGATAGAAGTGGTGGGGCTGCTGTTGACAGCAGTTTGAGAAAGGACCATGTGCAATAAGACTCACTGGGTGAGTCTGAATCGTAGCTGCTGTGAACGGCGGTTTGGAAGAAAGCAGAACCAAAGCAGCCCAAGATGACTTGGTTCCCATCCTTGCTGCAGGAAATGGCAGACCTAGTACTGGGCAGTTGGTGTGCAAAATGCCATGCAAGTGCTCCCTCCCAAGTCAAGGATTACAGGAATATTTGTCCCTTTCAGGCTGGAGGGAGGGGACAGTGAAGGGAACTTCTCTTTCCTGGGGGCGGTTGTACAGCATGGTGGTTTGGTGTCTAGGACACATCTGTTTTACTGGGGATGAGCTGGAGCTGTGCTCAGCTGCTGTCTGGCAGTGGCCCTTGCCTATGCCAGGCTGCTTTGGCTTTCCCCATTCTCAGGGTGATCTTCAGAGTCTCCAGCGTGTCCTCTGAAGGGCTTCTGAAAGCCCACACCTACATGGAAACTAGTGCTTTATTTGTTTTGTGGGGGTATAATAGAGTACCTTCAGGTTCAGTGACATTGGGTTGCCCCATGTTTTTGATGCAGGCTGGACTGCTTTCGTGAAAGATGCGGCATTGCTCAGCTGCCCTCTGGGAAGGGAGGACGAGGGTTTAGGTGGCACTGAGCGTAGGGCCAAGCCATTTGGGTTTTCCTCTAAGCATAATGAAATGTGCAGAGGGCTGTGGTCATCTGAGTTGGTTTCTTGCCTTGAGTTCCTCTTATAGGAAATGAGCATTCCCCTTCCTGCAGCGTTCGCCCTCCCCAGGGCAGGCAGGCAGCCGGCCGTGTTCTGCAAACACCCTCTGGTGTGCTGCGAAGAGAAGTGGGGAAGTTTGAGATGTGCATGTGTGCTGAAAGGTTGCAGTTACGTGATCTAGGAGAGACTTGGGTACAAATTCCCATGGCTTTGGGAATGTTGGCTTGCCTGGATCAGCCCTAGGTTACTAAATGCAATAAGAAAAAGGGGCGTAGGTTTGTTCAAGTGAGGTTTCTTGGGTTCTTTAACAACCTCAGAAGACAGCTAATGCTCCAGCAGGATGGTGGCAGCTTGGATTTAAAGACTTTGATTTGTGCGCTGGTTCTGGCACCTATTTTGATTCACTCACTGCATTAGCTGTGTAAGGACAGGAGGCAGGTAGAGGCCGCAGAAGTATGACAGCTGAAACGTATGCGTCTTAAACTTGCTGGGTTTTTGCTGCCAGCTCTTGACTGAATGAGGTCAACTGCCAGTCCCCAGACAACGATTAGAGGAAACAGGCACCCAAACAACGGCTGGCTGCGAGTAAGTTTCTAACCAGTGGTTTTGCTATCGTGCAGAATCTGAGCGCGGGGCTGCCCTCGGGACAGATCTGCCACGACGAGCAGCGTCTGGAGGTGATCTTCGCAGATCTGGCCAGGCACAAGGACGATGCTCAGCAGCGCAGCTGGGCGCTCTATGAGGATGAGAACGTCATCTGCTGCTACCTGGAGGAGCTGCTTCGCATCCTGGTGAGTAAGTTTCTCTTTTTACAAACGGACCTGGTGAAGTTCCTTTTTTCTGAGCTCCTTCGCCTCTGTGTTGACATTGGATCTGCTTTTTCAGAGGTTTCTTGTGCATCCTTTACCATCGATGTGAATCCCTGCCCTCCTGTGTGGGATCTGCAGCAGTCTTCCATTCCACCTTCCACTCTGAAAAGTTATAGGGCCATTCTTCATGGTAGCTGTGGTATTTATCTATTGCAGGAGAATATAAACCCTTACCTCCAAAAAAACCACCCTACCTGCCCCAGAAAACCTAGAAGTCTGCTGTGGGGGTTCTTGCGCTACTAGTCCTGCTTTAAAACATCTTCCTTTTAAATCATCCTCTGTGGCTGGGAAATACCTGCAGGGTGAGGCCCATAAATGCAAAGAAAATTCTTTGGTTACCTTGAAAGTGAGCTTTAAAGCTATTTTGGAGGGAAAGTATAAAGTATCCCAGCACATCTGTGTGTCCAGGCGAGGTACATCCCCGTAGTGAGCGGCAGTGGGAAATCCTGTCCCAGTGCTGTCACTAGCACACACAAGCCCATCTGCGTACGGGGAGCGTGATGATATGGAAGCAGCCGTGCAGTGCAGTGACGTGGTGTGTAACAGGTGCCGGTGTGGGGTTTTTGTATTCCTGTCCAGTTCTGACATAAGCAGAACAGATACTTTTTTGTGTAATAAATGCCAGTGTCATTGTCACACATCATACAGCCTGTGCCACCTCGCAGTGGGCCTGCAGGGCAAGGCAGAGGGGGATTTTGTGCAACCATTTCCTTATGATTTAGGGGTGGGAGGAGTTGTGCAATAATTCTCAGGATGGGAACAGTCCTGGAGCTGCCCTGTGTGCACTCATGAAGGTGCCTCTCAAGTCATGGGTTTTTTAGATGTTTTCAGCCCAAGACTGCCGTACGGTGGAGACCCTTCTCAAAAATTCACTTTGATGCAGAATCTGCAGGGTGGCGGTTCTGGTCTTTGTGCTCTGCCTTCAGTTTCTTTGTGAGATGGTTAGGCTGGGGCTACTGAGATCTGAAAGCAACTGGCCTCCCTCGAGGTCCCTGCAGCCGGCACCTTGCTGCTTTGGTGTGCTACTGGGCTGACCTGTACATTCCTGCTTCCAGACAGATGCAGACCCAGAAGTTTGCAAGAAAATGTGCAAGAAGAATGAGTTTGAATCCGTCCTGTCCCTTGTGGCGTATTATCAGATGGTAAGGTGGCAGAATGCATCACAGCTCTCTCTCCGAGATTTGCCTGAAAATGCAGAAGAGCTGGGTTGCTGTGATGAATGTATGTAAGACGTTCCTCCTGGATGTTCTGTGAACTAGATGGAGTCGCAGCTCTTCCCTGTTCCATGCTGGCTAATGTCAATGCTATGCATGCACGTTGTGGGGAAGAGCAGAGGATGCTGTAGACTTGGAAGCGGTAGCTAGCACTGTGAAGGGTAAAGCTTGCTGCTTTCATTAGCTCCATTGAGGGCCAGAATTGGCATCGCTAATATCTAGAGGAAGGATTTCCGAGGATGCCTTGGGAAAGCTGACAGGCTGTGACTGCTCCTCTTTTCATTGATGCACTGCTGTGCATTGGTAAGTAGCTGTGCTTAGGAAAGTAGGTTGTGAGTGGAAGCCTTGGGAATGAGGAAGGAAATCAGTATTCAGAGGAAGAAATGGAAGTTTTGCTTTCAATACCTATGCTGTGTTGCTTTGCCCCTCTACTTCCTGGAATGTGCTGTTGTAGGACTCTGGGGGTGTTGGAAACTTGTCCCCATCTTGTCCCTAAGTCTTCAGCTACATCACATCAAGCCTTGTGGCATTTCATCTGGCACTTCTGTGTCTGGACCCAGACATCAGGGGGCTGGAGCATATCTGAGAGCAGTGGGAAGGCAGGCTGGGCATAACGGAGCCTGCTGGCTTTCCCTGCCTGCTCTTCTCTGACCAGGCTTTCAAGGAAGCCTGACCAAGTGGAGAGCAGTTGGCCCTTCTGTCCTGGCTGCTGTCCTGCCCAGTGCCAGGGCTTGGCTCACTTCTATTCGCTGAAGCCTGAGTTGCTGGCTGAGGCTGGAGTAAGAAGGTTACCCCAGCAGCAGAGCTCCTGCATGGGAGCTGCAGGTTGAGTGTCATTTTTGGTGGAATCTCTGCACGTCCCAAAACTTCCTGGTTATACCTTCTGCTCCCAGCACAAACCCCACTGCTTCACAGTGGAGGAACTGCTCCCGTCCTGTTCTTTAACCATCACAAGCTGAAGAGGCTTTGCAAATACTGTGTTGTCAGGAAAACTCCTTCAGAGCAGCATTCGCAAAACCTTAGTGTGGTCAGAGAATCCTGGCTGCCCAGCAAATTAAATCTCTGTTTGCTGGGGACAGGTATAGCTGTCGATTTGTATGGCGTTTAGGGGGGCATTTCAGATCGGAGCTCTGGCTGCTGCATACCCTCTGACCACATGTGCCAACAGCCCATAGCCAGCCCAGTGTGAGTGTTATCGTAAAATATGCTGTTGCTAGAAGCTAGTAGAGCTTCTGGGTTCACTGGCACCCTGGGAGGGTCTGTGTTTTCCCAACAGTGGGAACTTCTAAACAGTTAAGTCTCTGCCTTAGAGTGAGCCCTCATCTGGGACACCGTTTCATCTAATAAATTGTTTTTTGCAGGAACACAGGGTGCCATTACGGCTGCTGCTGTTGAAGTGCTTTGGAGCCATGTGCAACTTGGATGCCGCAGTCATCTCAACGCTTGTGAACTCTGTGCTGCCGATGGAGCTGGCCCGGGACATGCAGACTCACACACAAGGTGAGCCGGAGCTGCTCTACCCAGGTCCCCAGCAACGTGTGGCTCCCCATGGCCTGACTGCTCTACATGCCCGGTGCTCTGGGGAGAACGGTGTCTGTTTTTTAAAGTTATTCAGGTTATTATAGCTGTAAGTGGAGAATGCATGGGAGAGGATGTTTTCTGTCCAATGGTGCCAGGCCCTCTAGCTCTTGAACATGCCATTAATGATCTGCATCACTTCTTGTAGGTATCTTAAAGCGCATTTGTTCCAGTTTTGTTTCATGACGCTGATAAGAGATACCTGCAGATCTGAAGGAAGATCTCTGCAGCTTCTTATAGGCAGTTTTTCTCAGCACTCTACACCAGCTCTTTGAGGTGTTTCTTGCTGGTGAATGAGATACGTGCTGGTTAAAGAGCTCCTGCTTAGCCCAGTGTCCTGTATCTCCCAGCAGCCAGAAGCAGATGCTGATTAAGACCCTAAGAACAAGGTGAACATGCAGTAATACTCCCCGACGTTACCTTCCAGCTCCCCACATGTGCCTGGCCCTGGGCAGTCACAGCTTTGCTCCCCATTTTGAAGTCAGCCTGTAGCTCACCAGTGCTGGCAGTGGCGTGTACTACTTTTTCCCTTAAAGGGATATTGAAAAATCCCTTGTTTTATGCTAATCATGACCCAAAATTAAGGTAGCTGTTAAGTGACCATGTGGATCAAATCAGAAGAGCCCCAGTGTTTGGTGCCCTGACTGCAGTCTGTAGCCTGTTGGTTTGCTGTGGGCATCATGCAGCTGTGGAGAAGTGTAATTTGGTGATGAGACTATTTAGGGATTGACAAGTCCCTACATAGAGGGGGGACCATCACATCCATTTCATGTGAGCCAAGTAAGTGTCCAAGATGACCGCCTTGGACGTGCGTAATAGATGTCCCTGTCCCCAGCATCCACCACAGACTCTGCCAACCTGTGTGGTGGACAGGACTAACGGGGCTAAACTGGTGTCTGGAAAGCGGTATGAGAGGTTAAAATCAAGCCTGTTGCAGAAGGCTTTGTGCTTGTCTTTGCTTTGCTGTGCTTAGGTGCTTTGAAGTGCAGCGGGTACCAAGGTGGGGAGTGTCTGAAAAATAGTATTTCATCTCAGGGCAGGGCAAAGCGCTGGTGGTGTGATGCAGCACTGAGATCATTAGGCCTGTGTTGGCTACACTTTCTCCTTGTGCTACCGCTGCTTATCAATTCTGTGCAGTGAACTTAGCGCGCTGTTGGTGTTTTATCTGGTTATGCATGAGAAGCTGCTTCTCTAGGCTGAGGTTTTAATGCCCAAGAAGCAAATAGTACTCAATTATGGGACGATGATTGTGCATCTGTGGCAACATTACTCTGATTTGTGCTGCCAGAAATAAACTTTATCGTGCATCCATCACTAATTCATAAAGACTGTCTCCAGGTGAGTGTCTTTCACACCATGCCCAAACAGGCTTCAGTCTCCTGCTCTGTTCCCCGAGCTGCCTTCACGCCGGTGGGTATGAGGGAACATCAAGCTCCAACCTGGGTGACTTCTGTGCACCTTTGCTGATCTCCACGTAGCACGTCTGGTTGAGGAAGGCCTATCTCCCAGCAAGGGTTAGCTCTGCTTTGGTAATCTAAAAAGCATTGCAGTGAAGGTGGGTGAAAAGTGGCTCTGCCATGTCCTCCGAACTGCCAGCCTGCAGCTCTGCAGCATCTCTTCTTCCCCAGGCTTCATCTCAAGGTGTTGAGGGGTTTCTTCCCTCCTTGTTCTAATGCATAGGCAGTGCTGTTGAAGGTTGAAAAGCTGAGTTCCTTTGCTGACAGACCTTTTGGTTACGGGAGCCTCCCAAATCAGTGTCCCGATCCTGTGTTTCCTTCCTTGTCCTAAGCTTATGGCAGGCACTTGCACAAATGTCTTGTGTGGCATCCAGTCCTCCTGGCCATCACGGCAGGGCTGCAGAGAAGTAACCATCCTTGACCCAAACATGCCTGTCCTTCAGAGGTGTTTTAGGGCATTAGTAGTTCCCTCCTGCCATCCTGCTGCTTGCTGCTCCGTGTCCTGCCAGCAAATGGCAAGTGGTACCTTGTGTGAAAACATGACCTTGAATCCTAGAAATACTTGAGCTTATTTTGGTACTAAAAACTGGGGAATAACAGCTGAGCCGTGACATGCTGTGGAATAGCTAATCCCTTCTGTGGATGGCGGGAGCCAGAGCAATCGGTGCCAGCATTAAGCGACTGGGGAGCATTGAACTGGCTGCAGCAGCACTGTGGGATCCCTCCTGGCTTGCTACTGAAGAGCAGTGTAGGCAGAAGCTCTGTGCGTGGACGCTGGGTGCCTTTGATGAGACGGCCCTTCACCCTGGGGCTGATGCAGGCGCGTTGGCTGCTGGCCGGTTCTTCTGACAGATGCCTGGGTCTTATTGCTTCTGGACGGCCCCCTCCCTCCGCTGCGGCTGGCCTGCGCGTCTATCAGTGTTAGAAGAGCTTATAATGAGCCACAGCGAGGCAGAATTAGCCAGAACAATTCCAAAGAAAACAGAAGGGGATAATCCAGTCTGTAATCGTGACTTTCTCCCTTGTCGCAGCTCAGCGTACACGCGAGTCAGCTGTCAGGCTCGTTTCACTTCAGTTGCAGACAGTTGTGTCCCAGTGCCCGGATTTTGCCCTGCTGTGGTTAGAGGTTGTAAGCAAGGTCTTTGACAGCCTCTGAGAAATATCTTTCACAGATGATAGCCGCTTTTTTTACCTGTACCTCGGCAGACTTTGGAAGTGCCGGCTGGTGAGCAAACAGCCGCATCTCTCCTGCCCTTTATGGCCACTTGAGTGGTGCTTACCAGTCTGTCGTCAGCAGCAGCCCTCTGCTTCAGGAGACTTGTATTAATGCTGTTTACTTTCTTGCAGCCAATGGTGCTGCTCTGGAAGGAATAAAATTGCTGTGCCCTGACTGGCAATTAGTCTCTTCTTCGTCATAGGACGCCCCAAAAACTTGTAGAGTCTGCACTGAGCGAGTGCATCGAGTTAGTCTGGATTTGCCCCAAGTTCAGTTTTCTGACTGGTTTCAGCATCCTTTGATGTGGTATTCTTAGGCAAATACAACAAGATTTGCCACCTATTAGTGGAGTCTGCTGTCAACCAACATGAATGGACACCAGTTCATGGCAGATGGGCCAAGGATGTGTAAAACTACCCTCCCTCCTCCCACCTCTAATTGATCTCTTCCTCCATATTTGCTACCATCACGTGTATCACTGGCTTCTGGTCCTCAGATCATTATTTCATTGCTCCTGATGCAGCGAGAGAAAATGTTTTGTTCATGAAAGCCTTACTAGGAACCTGGGAACAGCAGGTCCCTATGTCTACCTACTGCTGTATCCTGCCTCCGATACCCAACTCCTGAAGCTGTGGAAGAAACAATGAAGAAATCGTGTGGTGAACAGTTTGTCAGATTCTTTTTCTGTTCAGCATCACTGACACCTTATAGCTGCGGGGTTCTTGCATAAGTATGAGTTATCTGTAAGTCGTTGAATATCCTCCCTCTCTGTTTATCAAGAGTAAACAGCAGTTTCCAGCTTTCCTTCACTGCCACATGGTCTAGAGTGCTGTCCTACAAACTCTTCATCTTATTAATGCTGTAGTATCTCTGGTTAAGCCCCAAATGTTCTATTTTTTACTCAAAGTATTTGTTGTTTGAGAACTCAGGCATCTTGTGGAGCTCTGACAAAGTCTGCATGTTCTTTATTTATAGAGGCTTTGCTCACAGAGCTGACTTTCCAGGGGCACGAGGCCGGAATGATTTGCTAGCATTTTTCCTGCCTGTGCTAAGAGTAAATCTGAGAGCTGCCAAGTGCTGCAAGTCCTTTGGCCGAGCCCAGGAGTATGTGGTGCCAGTGGAGGCGTCAGACTGTGCAGTCAGAACCAAACTGCAGGGTGCAGGGGCTTAGAGACGGATCGATTTGAGCATTGAGAAGTGAAATGTCTTAAAGCGTTTGAAGGGGCTACTGGAAGCAGCATGTGTCATGCATGGAAGCGGTACTGCTGGGGAAAGCATCATGCTTGAAGGGACTTCTTTCTTCTCTAATGAAAAGTAGTTCTGGTCAGTTTTCTATAAATGCACCCTCACTTTCCTTGTAACAAGCACCCTGAGGCTCTTTCTGGCAGATGTGGCTGAAGGGTATTTAACCAGTATGTGTGGTAACCTACTTTATAAAAATAATACCCCTTTTCCTATCATCTTCAGACTTGCTGAACTGGACAGAGGCTACATTTGATGATGACACAGATCCTATTCCACGACTCTTTCTTCTGCAAATATCTATTGAGGTGTATCCCTTAATTAAAATTCAGGAAAGGCACCGGCTGTGGTTCTGTGGAGCATTCACGTAAAGCCGCTGCCAGCGAAAATTGTGCTGCAGGACGTATGAATGCCAGAGACACGCGTGGCCTGGGAGGTGGGCAGCTGCGCAGCCTGAGTCAGGAGCGGTGATCTGGTCTCCCCAGAGACCTTCTGTTGCTCCAGGCAGAGCTGAGGCAGCAAAAGCAGAGCAGGGAAGAGACAGTAACGAGCAGCATGGCTGTCCGGGGGTGGTGTTGGTTGGAACAGGCAGTATTTCAAGGTGGCCAGATGGATGCTTTTTTGGGTTCAGTAATTGCATAACTATGGGATGTGTCCTGGGACTGCAGGGGAGGTTTTTGATTATTCAGATCAACTTTGGCCAGATCCTCTTAAGTGGAGGGGGAAAACAAAATCGAGAATTCTTGTTGTGATTATTTTTAAATTGCTTTGGAAACGCATGGCACAGAAGGCATGCAGCGTGCTTAAACAGGAGGAGAAGCACCCTTGCAGCTCAGTAAATACAGGAATGAGGAGCATCTAATCAGTGTTAAATGTCTGTATTAAATGTGTGACTTCCCAGCTGCAGCTGGGGAACAGCGTTTCACATCCCGAAGAACTAATGGCAGGACCTTTATCTTGCAGATCATCAAAAGATGTGCTACTCTGCCCTGGTGCTGGCAATGATGTTCTCCATGGGGGAGCCCCTGCCATATCATCACTATGGTAAGAGCAGCTGGTGCTTACGGCTGGACAGGACAGTGGAGCTGATGGTGGGACATCTGGGGTGTGCCTGCAGACACAGGGAAGGGACCTTTAATGGTGGCCAAGGTGGGGACAGCTCAGGGAAAGCCCAGCAGGAGCAGGGTAAGAGTAGGGTCTGCTCTCTATCAACAGAGCCTGGCTGCTGAAGCACTGGGCTGAGGTGCCAGGTTTCCAGAGAAAGCAGCACAAATCTGGGTTAGAGCAGTGGAGGACTGATGCCACGCTGCAGAAGAGGTGGAATTGCCCGTCACTGTGACTAAGCAGCATTTTGTTTCACCTCTGCCCTGTGTGAAAGCATGCATCTCTTGCTTGCCTTGGAGACATTCTGTCTGCTGACGAGGCTGAGAGCCCGGATCACTCCATGAACGCCCACTAAAGCTGTCAGCTGCATGATGTGGCCCCTTGCTGGTCTCCCTTCTAACAGGACAGTGCCGCCCTGTGTGTTTCAAGCTTTTAGGGAAAGCAGAGATGATTAAGGGTGTTGCAATCAGTAAGGATCTTCAGCCTGAAAGCCCTGCCTGCCTGCTTCTTCCCCAGGCCATGTTGCTTTCCCTGTATTTGGGGAAACTCTGGGCTCAATTTTCCTAGAAATGCAGTAGAGGTTTTTATAAGCATCTCCTCAGCAGTTTCACCTTAACGGCCCAGTAAACACATACAAGATTTAAGCTGGTGCAGTAGAGACTGGAATGAGCCTCCACACCTCCTGCTTTTCTCTCCTTGTGTAACCCTGGCAATTATTTCCTGCAGGTGGACTTATTTGCATGAGCTCCTGAGCTTTCCTAATAGCTAAATTGAAAAATGGGTTATTAGTAATGATCTGGATGATAACTTTTTTTTTAAATAGATGGATTTAACCAGTGGTCAGGAATACAAATCTCTTCCTACCTGAAGCCTTTATTGGCAGCAGTGATGCTGCAACAACAGCTAGAGCAGGACTTGGTGTTTTATTTACTCAAAAAAATTGCCAGTGGGGACCAACTTTCAGCATTCCCCTGCACTGTGGAGAGTTCTCTGAGCCACTTGTGTCTTGCACAAAGACACTTTGGTAGTCTCTCTAGTCCACTTGCAGGGTTGTTCATTCCCTGGAGACTGACACTGGCACTCCACTAACGTTTTCTTTAAGCATAAAAGCGCAGAGAAGTGGCTTGCATGCTCCCTTGTTGCTTGGTTTATTTGCACTGTGCTGTAAATGCCCCTCTTTCTCCTTGTGCAGAACATCTCAACTCTCAGTTTGTGCAGTTCCTGCTGGACGTGATTGAGGATGGGCTGCCCTCGGACACCACCGACCAGCTGCCCGACTTATTTGTCAATGTCCTTCTGGCCTTCAATCTCCACATTCCAGGTCAGTTTGGTGCTGCTCTGCCTTGGCAGGAACCCAGTGGTCTGGAGTGAGGGTGCGAAGAATGGGAAGGGAGAATCTCACTGGGTCTTCACGGTGTTATGATAACCCCTGCAGCTCCCCAAGCCTCTGGCAATGCACTGTGTTTAAATATTGTGCAAAACCCTAGAGGAAAAACCTGTCTGAGAGCCCATGTCCAACCAACTGACCCTCTGGGGCTCAGCAGCTCTGTGAGGCCCAGCGGATTTCTCTCTGTATTTCCTTCCACACTGCCTGGATCAAAGCAGTTGCTGGGCTGCACTTGGAGAACATGAGTGAGGCACAGCTGATTTGGGAGAGAAAATACTTCAGCAGGCATTTCCAGGTATCAGTCCAGAAAGAAAGTGCTCTGCCTTCTATAGGTCTTCACAGACCTTCTGCTTGCCTGTCTGCACCTCTTGAAGCTCACTCGGTGTCCGTGTGTTGGGGCCAGGCTCTTCAACGTTGGCCTGAGCTGCGATCTCTCCTGAGTGCCCTCATTCTCCGTCCTCCCTCCCCTGCTGAGCTCCTTGAGGACAGACAACACATCTGGTCCCTAGAGAAGGGCATTTGTGAGTTTGGAAGCCTGTTGTTGGAAGATTGGAGCGCAGTTCCAGGTCCTGCTAAGAGAGGCCACTCCTTAATGCAAAATCTCCTGTTGCTCCAATTGTCTTTAGTTAATTACTTCCTCTTGTTCTGCTTCATGGCTTTATCCTTGGCTTCGTGGAGAGAGGGGAGCATAAAGCAGCAAGGACGTGTCCAGTAATTTACCTGTTATTTTGAGTTGTGCTTCATTAAAATTTATGTGAAAGTTCCTAATTTCATGTGAAAGTTGATTGTACAAAGACTGATTAAATATAGTCTCTGCTGCTTTCATTCGTTACCCCTTCTCACACTTACCCATATACTTCCTGGCTGCAGTAATTAGGCAGTAATGCACGACAGGCACTGTGTTTCTGGGGGATTATCGCCCACCTGGGGTGTAGCCAAGAGCAGCGACTTGTTCTCTGATGCCAAGAACGTGTTAAATGGTGTTCAGGTTGCTTATTAGTGCATTGAATTTTTTATTCCTCTTGTCTGCAAGATTCATCTATCTTACAGTTCAGTGGTGCAGCGTTAGTTCAAAAACTCTCCTAAAGGCATTTTATACTGATGCCCTTCAATGTAAAGGATCGTAAAGCATCTCTCAGACTGTGAAGTAATAGAGGGTTGACAGCCCTGGGCCACAGAAATAGCCGCGCTGTGCTATGTGGGCGCTTCTGAGCGTGCACACTCGCATACATGCATGAGGTCTGTGAGGGTGAACATATTTTAGTCACAACAAATCACCCCAAAGTAGGCTAGAGGACATCTCCTAGAAGTCTTCAGCCCCTACCCTTGCGCAGCCCGGTGCCGAGTGCTGGGAAGAAGAACTTTTCCTTTCTGGCATGCTCCTGGGACCTGGTCATCCCTTCCTAGGAGAGCTTGCAAGGCAATAAGTGCCAGCGGGGCCCTGCTGATGTGAAGTAAGAAGATGGCAGAGAGTGGAGCCCTTGGCTTCACAGGGGTGTGAGCAGAGGTAATGCTTGACAACGTAAAGCCTTTGCAAGGTCTTTCACAGTATTTGGCTGGCAGGACTGGAGCCCACATATGAGTCAGATCCACACAGAAAGCATGAAATCCCAAGTGGTTTGTGTGTTGTCTCCAGATCCATTTCACCTTCCCTCTCCCTGCCCACCCACTCCGTGGGACTGAAACTTTTTGTAGCCCTGGTAGACGGTGGTTCCACAAAGCTCCGCCAAGCACTGATGTGAAATAGGAGCCCTCCACCGTGGTGGGTTTTTTTTATTACCGTGGCCTTCAGGAAACAAAGGGATGTGCTGAACAGGTTTCTTCCTTAGTTCCAGAACACAGTGTGATCATGACTACAATAAGCAAGCACTCCAATGTCAAGACTTTCACAGAAAAGCTGCTGCTGCTGCTGAACAGGGGAGGTGAGTGTTTTCGGTGCTATCATATGCCTGGCAGGGGGTGCAGCTAATGGTGACTCGGGGAGAGGAGCGCGGTGCTCGTTAAGGGGTGGGATGTGTCGAGGATGCAGGTAGCTGAGGCGCTGTCGGCTCAGGCAGGACGTGCTGCTTCCTGGTGAGTTTGTGAGGGTGACAGGACACATTGCTGAGGATGGAGCTGCACAAAGAAGAAAGTGATGCTGACAGCATCTAGGAGAGGCCTCTGGGCTGCCGTATCCATGTACTTCTGGGTCAGATCAGCCCAACCTCCCAGCGCGGCCGGCTGCAGTGTAGGCAAGCTCTTGTCTGGGAGGAATGCTGGTCCTGGGCCGCTTCTGTCCTTGGACAGGCAGGACTCCATCAGTGCTGGCACACAAACCTCAGCCTGTGCTGGCAGTGATCTGCCCCGGGGGACAATCCAGAGGGCGGTCTTGCCTTCCTAAACGCTGCTTAGAGTGGAACTTCCTATTTCAGAATCGCCGGCAGAGGGTTAGCTTTGTGTCTGCTCCAGGCGTAGAGTGAAATCCACTGTACGTGTAGAGCTTTTGCAAAGCAGATTGCTAGAAAGCTGGAGATCTCCGCAGGAAGAGCAGTGCCAGGTATTTCTGCCTGTGCTGCATGCCACTATTGTGCTTTCTAATACCTTCTGGAGCACAGGGGCTTTGCTGCCTGAGATTCATTTGTTGATTTGCTGGTAAATAACTCGTCCTTGTGGTGCTTGCAGCTCATCTTACTCTTGGCTTTAGTTCTCTTTGGGGTTGCAAATCATTGTCTCCACACTATATCAGCTTGAGGGCAGCCAGCATCTCAATGCTCTTCTGTCTGGCCTCCTCCCAAAGCCTTTGTTTAGCTCTTTCCCTGCCAGATTCCCTGCAGGGATCACCTTACTGCGAGGGATTCGGGGAAGAAAGAGGGGGGCCACAACCTAATGAAGATGCTTCTCTTATGCCTGCCTTCCTGAAAACTGCTGGGGGTGGGGGCTGCAGTGTCCCAGAGACCCCCTTGGGGTCTGCAGGGATGTGTTTTAGAAGAGAACGGGATGTTGTGGCTCATTTAAACTTGGAAGTGTTTCTTTTCTTGCTTCTGGGATGGCACTAGCCTGATCTCTGTGGTGAAAGCTCATCTCTGGTACAGGCTTTTCAGAGGAGCCATTGGACCGGACTTAATAAACTGAGGAGAAAATGAGTGGTAGCTGTTGAGCAAAAAGGGGAGGCATTGAGAGGCAATGTGCTAATGAGGTCTCACCTAGGATGGTAGGTGAAACACAAACAATGATTAATGCTAATGCTAATGAGTTTGATCTCTACCCTGCAGAGCTGCCATCCTGATTACCCAGCTTTGTGCAAGGCACTGAGGTCTGCCAGCACAAAAGCTAGCCACAGGCAGGGAGCGGCTGGCCAAGGCCAGGGACAGCCTCCTCTCCAAAATCTGCAGGGTCTCATGAAGGGATGTGCACTGAAGGTGGAGGACGAGGGCAATGAGGAACATGTGGCTTAGCACAGTCTCTCTGCCTCCTCCAGATGATCCAGTTTGTATCTTCAAGCATCAGCCTCAGCCACCGCACTCAGTGCTGAAGTTTCTGCAGGACATCTTTGCCAGCAAGGACACAGCCAGCATCTTCTACCACACGGACATGATGGTCCTGATAGACATCCTGGTGCGGCAGATTGCAGATCTCTCCCCAGGAGACAAGGTGCCTACAGTAACCCATAGGCATTGGGGGAGGGAGCACAATCCCAAAGCAGTGGTGTTCCTCCTGGCCCTCTGTGGGCATGTTTCTGTGTGCTCAAATCAACCTTGGAGACTGAGGAGAAAGGGGGGATTTATCCTGCCTGGCACACAGCAGTAGAAAGGCAGGTTTGGAGAAGGATCTGCCAGGCTGCTGGTGGTCTGCACCCTTCCATCCAGGGACCTTTGGGAATGGGGACCCTCTGAGTAGTTGGAGGGATGTCTGTTTTGGTACTGCAAGAGGCAGGGGTTGTGCACATGTTTGAGAGCGGGTGAAGAGCAACTCTGAGTTGCTGTGGGAAAAGCAGAGTTTTCCATAGCTACTAATGAGCCTTAAGGAAAAGCAGGTGCCTCTGGAGTCGGTCTCTGGCTGGTGGTGCAGCGGCAGCTGTTCATACTGTAATGGAGGCTGGCATGCTTGTTTATCTCACTTTAAATCTTTCATTGTGCTCTGTGTTTTGTCTCCCCTCCCACTTGGCAGCTGAGGATGGAGTATCTGTCTCTGATGCACGCCATCATCCGCTCCACGCCCTATCTGCAGCACCAGCACCGCCTCTCCGACCTGCAGGGCATCCTGCAGCGCATCCTGGGGGAGGAGGAGGAGGGCCAGCAGTGCCAGATGGACAAACTCATCATCCTGGAGATTTATAAGGAGTTCCCAGAAATCTCTCCCGGTACCAGCTAACCGCCCCCTCGGCTTGGACTGGAGTTTGAACCACTTGGATCAATGCCGTCTCTTGTTGACACTTTCTCCCCATTCCCTTCCATACCTTATCTCCCTCCATGCGAGGCCTAAGGTTGGGACAGTGTTCACCGGCCCTTTAGAAATGCCAGCGGCAGAAAGGGCACGGGGTGCCCCCGAGGGAAGTCACAGCGGGGTGGGTGCTGGTGCGTGGTTTGCCTGCAAGACTCAGGCAGGAGGCATTTAGGCAGCTGGTGTTAGCGGGAAAGGCAGAGAGCTTGCGAGGGACTTGTCAGCCGGGGTTGGGGTGGGGGGGGATATTTAGCCGGGCTGGTGTCCCAAGGTCCCGAAGAGAAAGGCCTTTGCCTTAGAGTATCACGTCTTTTCCATGTGCATCTCTCTCCCTGCAGTGACCAAGTGGAGTCTGCCGGTACTTGGAAGAAGCTTTTGTAACATCTGTTTTGTTTTCTGCTGGTAGTGCCAATGTGCTGCAGTCCTGCCAAGGGGAGGTAGCTCGCTCGCTGTCTAACGCCTCATCTGGTGAGCCCTTCACTCCCTCCTGGCCCTCCGCTTTGCCTCTGGGTAGCAGCCCGCCTAGGGTCATAGAGGTCTTGCCTCAGCAGCTGCTTTTTTCAATCTGCTTTCTATAGTGACGTTTAAATCTGAATTTATTGCACACCGGCAGCCTAGAAGTAATGACCACGTAGGTGACGCTGCCCTTAGGAAGCCTTTGGCCCGGACACAGCACAAAGACGTGTCCTGCCATGTGAAAGCTGCTGCTTGCCACCTCTCTGGCAGCGTGGCCCCCAGCAGAGGGGCTGCGTGTGGGCCAGCGCGCTCTGTTCGTGCAGCGTGTGGATTTCTTGCCTTGAGCTTCATAGCGGCTCTGCCTCGCTGCCCTCCCTCTCCAGGTGGCAGGGCTCAGAGGCAGCGTGAGCCTGGTGTCCAGTAGCTGTTTGTGACTGTGCACGAGTGTGGGGAACCCTTATTTATATTTCCTGTAGGTTTCTAGCAAACGGGATTAACCTGTTTCCCTGTTACAGATAGTCACACACACTAACATGGGTCTCTTAGATATTCGTGTGCGCAGTCTGGTCGCTCCCTGTCCCCAGCTCTTCCTTTGCAGTATCCAGTGTAGGAGCTACTGGAAAGTGGAACTGGAAATACTGGGCACTGTATTTTTTATTATTTTTTTTTTAGCTTGAGGCAATGATACGAGCTCTGCTCTGGGGGCACTGGGGCAGTGATGCTCGGGAATGGAGGGGGTTGGCCTGGCAGCCAGGGGGGGCGAGGACCTCCTGAAGTCAGCCTGGGAATGCCCAAGCTTAATAACCACCCTGTAGAGAAACCTATTTTTCCCCTGTAAAAATGTACGAATGTCCAAAGGGATCCTGTATTTTCTTAAACACTAAGTGTAACATGCAGAGGAATAAAAATGTCTTAAACTGGACTTCCGTGAATGTAGTCCTGCCTGCCCCGTCCTGTCGTGGGGGGACCAGACCTGGGGGGGCAGCTCGGGTGCTAAGGCACAGCCGTGGGTGCTGATCTTCAAGTGGGAGCAATGCAGTAGTTTTAAATGGGAGCAAAGCAGTAGTTTTCCTACACTCGGCTTCTTGCATTGTGTTTTCCTACCATGTTGCTGGCAGACAAGGAGTGGTGGGCGGCAGCTGCCCTTGCTGGGGGCACAGCCATCACCCCCCCGTGGGCTTGCCCAGCATCGCTGCTGCAGACGAAGGGTTTGGGTAGAGCTGGACTCGGATGTTCGCTTCCCGCAAGGCCCATGCAGCCTCAGCTGGCTCCCAGCAGAGCTGCCGAGGCAGCAAGCCTGCGCGGCAAGGGTTTAACGGCCTGTATCGAGCGCTAATGAATCGCGCTTTGGCTGTGCATGTCTGCTCCCAAACCTCAGCCCTGCGCTTGGTGCTTTGGGGGGGTACCTTGGACGG